>NJET01000060.1:0-111991 GCA_002591415.1 Ophiocordyceps australis | reverse complement strand
AGCTGCCAGATGGTGTCGATTCAGGAAGCCAGATGGAAAGTGCTTCGAAGGGCGCAGGCGCACCGGCGGGTTTGAGCCTGTTATAGAGGGAGCAAGAGGTGAGAACGGGCGTGGCTGGAAATGGGGTGAAGCGAGACGCCACGAGGGGGGTGGTGGGGGCGTGGGTGGGACGGCGCCATGTACTCCGTACTATTGCATCCAAGTGTAGCTGCTCTTGGCAGGATTGTGGATGAGGGACCAGAGTGCGGTGGCGCTTGGCTTGCACCCCGGGCCCAAGATGACGGATGGGCAGTGCGACTCTGATGCTTTGGCCAAGAGAAACGTGATGTCGACAGGCAGCCATGTGCCGCCGGCCGGTGTGGCGGGTGGACTTGTCATGTACTGGCCCAAGGAAACAAAGCTGCTGAGAAGGTGTCAGTAGTTCGCTGTCAAGGCGCTAGCTAGTACATGGCAGAGTCCAGGGCTGCCTTGTCACTTGGGCCGTTGCAGACTGCCATTGGTGCACCCTGTGCCCAATGAGCAGCCGGCAAGCACGCGCAGGTGCCAGTTCTGGGCCGTCACCTGTCAGGCCGTGCGCCCGGGCGAGGGAGGTGGGCATAGGGAGAGGGCGAGCCAGAGAGCAAAGCCAGCCAGTGCTGAGACGATAGAGTCAATGCCGGCGCAGACAGGCCTCTTCCCTGCTGCAAGTCATGGGGAGGGGGCTGCCTCATCCACAGACATGCGCTGCCCAAACCCCTGCGGCCTAGGCTTGGAGGCCTTGCTTGTCGGCAGCGGCCGTCTTGTCTTGTGTGTGTTTTGGAGGCGGAGGCGGAGGGGGGGAGGGGGGGGAGGAAAAGGAAGCAAAGGGGGGGGAAGAGATTGAACTGACAACGCGCGCCGCTAATAATAGGTCGAGGAGAGACGAGGCAAGCAGTGACGGGCCGCGTATGAGGATTCCTGTCTCGAGGTGCATGTATGTACAAACACGCATGTTTGTACTAGCAGTAGCAGAAACAGTAGAGAGGTACTAGCAGCAGCAGGTGGGCATGTATATGAGGCAAGTGTGCAGCAGGCAGTTATGGTGTGCATGCATGTCATGTAATGCGTATATACCTGCTAGGAGTAGCAGCCTAATGCATGCGCTTCCCAGCGCTGTCGGATGTACCTTCTAGGCATCGCTCGCAGCACATCAGCCTGCTAGTCGTGTCGGTGAATTGGAGGGCCATTTGGGCCAGACATCGGAATTGAGCAGCAGCGGTTCCGACAGCTGACACGGGCCAGCCAGCCCGCACCCATGATGCGTCACCAGCAATCTACATTGGCGAGAAGACGAGTAAGGAAAGAAAAAAAAGGATTTAATAGATAATATCGCGAACAAAGAGTCTCAAATAAAAATGACAGGCTTCGGCCGACTTGACAGCCCCCCCTGTCAAGCTTGCATGCATTGACAGGTGCTCCCAAGATCGAGACAGGCGATGCCAGCTGAGATGCGACTGGCCCGCAAGGATCGGCGACGGATCTAAAGGTCTGGGCCGGGGGCAACGTCGGTGCTTGCGGCCAAGAAGCAAGCCCCGACACAGTGAATCAATGTCGACAAGTGCCGGCCAGCAGCGGCCGAGACATGCCGTCACCCAGCAGCAGACGTCACGGCTCACAACTCACCTTGGCATTACAAGGCCTTGGGAGCCACGCGCAGAGCTGACATGTAGCGAGGCTGTGTGGCGTACGGCTTGTGTCCCGGACCCTGTCGGTCAAGGTCAAGGCCAAGACCGACTTTGCTAGGCCGACTTGTTGGCTCAAATGTGATTTTTTTTTCCCAGTAAAAGCCTCCCCCCCAGCCCAGCATACAAGGTGGTCCGACGGATGTCTGAGCGCGCTACCACAACTTTTGGCTTGCTGCCAAGTTTCAACGCCAGGCCGTCTCTGCATGCACGTGCCTTGCCTTGGGACATGAAGCGGACCAGCCCTTTCTCTGGGCCACGAGCCTAGGATCAGTAATCCAGCCAAAACCGAGCACTAATCCAGACTGGAGAGAGGGGATTGGGAATTAAAAAAAAATAGACTGGTGAGGAGCGGCCGAACCCATGTCTGCTTGTACCGTCCATGTGCAAGCAAAGGCGCAAAGGACTCACTCGCATCAAAGGTCCAAACAACGCCCGAGAAAAAAAACAAAAAAATCTTTGCCAGCCGTCTCAGAGGCTCGGCAAGGCGTCATTTGGCTCTGATGACCTCTTCAGCTCGGCGCAGAGCTGGAGCAACGCCCCCACGCCGCATGACATGTCGCTCCCCGGATCGGCGCTTGTCCGTCTCTTCATTTTGGCTCCTTTTGCCTCATAACGAGCCGCTTGCTTCTCTCGGCCGAGCCCGACTTGTGGCCCGCAGGGCGTCGGCTTCTTACTCTTGCCAGGTCCCCTTGTAGCAACATGGCTCAGCGCCGACCCCAGGGGGGGGGAGAGGGGGAAAAGATGAAGAGGGCAAGGCTCCTCGGTTAGCTGCTGCTGCTGCCCCTTTGCTGTTCCCTTTTGTCTGATGCGCATGGCCGAACGTGGTCGGGCCGTTGACTTTTTGGAAGCATGCACGCAACTGTAATGTAGAGAGAAATGACGGCTTGCAGTTTACGGTCTGCCGCAACCTCGTCGTTGCTGCGAGCTTATCCTGTACCGAGGACCTGGCCTTCGGAGACGGGAGAGAAAGCGCACAGTCGCCTAATTGCCAGGTGCTTTTTTTTTTCTTTGCTGTTGGGCAACACGACACACATGGCAGTTGAGCTCGGAGCAGCAATTGGCAGGCCGGGGTGTGCGCTGGGTGCTAGCAGCGTTGAAGAGGCGGCTGGGGGTGAGCGCACGAGTGCTGGCCCTCGACATGTTGTTCGTGTTGTACATTGCATACATGCCTCTTGGGGAGTGGTAGTGCCATGCCATGAGAGAGAGAGGCGCTATTTGCTTGTCAAATCAATCACGAAGCCACTGGTAATCAACTCACTGGCCACGAAGCCGCTAGCCAGTTACATGCTGTACATGCATACATGCCTTGTACATGTGTGCGTGTGCCATGTGTGCGTGTGCGTGTGTCTACTCGCTCCCACTACTAGTAGTAGCAGGCTAATACTAGTAGTAGTACTCCTAGCTTGAAGTAATCCAGTAATCCACAGGCCACCAAGCCACCAAATCCACTGGCCACGATTGCACTAATCCGCAAACGACGACCCACTCCAAGGTCGGCAGTTCCAGCTCGCGTGCGCGCCGCACTGTGCAGCACATGCGTCTCACAAGACAACAGACGAAGCAAAGTAAAAAGACAGACTCGCAAGGTCGACTGCACTAGGCAACAGGCTGCGGCGGCAGAGCCCGCTGCCTCGGGTCTGTGTAACCGCCACGCAGAGCCTTGCCAACCCCGTTCTTGGAATCAATAATGCACTATTCTTGACGGCATGCCTCGTGTATCTGGCATCGATACATCTATGTACGTTGCCTACTACTAGTAGTAATAAACCCAACCTAGCCTACATGCTCTACTGCTACTACTGCTACTACTACCACTACTACCACTACTACTGCTACTGCTGCTACTGCTGCTACTAGTACTAGCATACATGTGCCGTACAGTGCTATTCCACACGGACCTTTCCAGTGGCCTGAAACTTGCGGCCGAGGCTTCCCAGGGTTCCACGGGCCGCTCTGTCGGAATGCCTAGCGCATCGTTGCGCGAGTCGGGAGCAGATCTGCTTTTAATAGTCTTGGCCGGCCGACTCTTGGCCGTTGTTGCTTTCGACGTACCGGAACTACGACACCCGGCCACTGCCGCCCTGCTTCTTCTCCATCTTCTCCAAGGCCTACCCGGCTCTCTGACGCTGCCAACACTTGTTCTTTTTCCAAATGTTTCTACTAGTATTTTTTAGTTTCTTTTTTTTGAATCTTGCGACTCGTCTTCAACCCTGGCACGCTGCTGGCAGCCATTTTTCTTCTTGCTTCTTTTTTTTCTTCTCTTCGTTTCCTTTCTGGCATAGTCTCACTTTGCACCCAAAGCCTGTCTACTTGGCTTCCGTGCCACCAAGCCAGCCCGCTTTCTACTTGTTGTACATTCCAAGTACAAAGCTCGTCCTCTTGGTCTGCGTCTGTGTGTTATTGGTCTTACCCCCCCTTTATTCTTTAGCACGACTTGTCAAGACACCACTTCATCTCGGGTAGTCTTCTAAGCGACCTTATCCCACCTGTCTCTGACACCCGGCATTCCAAAACTACTTGTTCGCATCTCGTTTGATTCGCCTGCCGTCGTTTGACACTTGGCCTAGGCCCGCGTGGCTTTGACTCTCACCCTCTAGGCCAGGTGGCTTGGGACTCCCTGCCAGCGCCATCTAGCGTCTCACCGTGACACCCGTTCTACTCGGGACCCTGTGTCGCCGTGACTGCCTTGTTCAGTCTTGTGTTTTGCCCATCTGCCCTTTGTTTGCCTTGCTCAAACGCCACCCTAGAACCAGAATCATCTAGACCCCAGCATCAAAACATCTGGACCTAAACGGGATACAAGACGTGACTTTTTTCCCCCCCAAGCTGTGCTCAAGCCACCTGTCACTCGGTTCCTTCATCAGCCAGCTTTTCGCTAATCACGATCTCTTTTCCTGGGCTTGTCATGGGCCCTTTTTCACACCCCCCCCTCCTTGCATGTCTTTGAATAGTCATCCATGTACGCTTCCAAGATCCGAGTTCAGTCCTATGACAGTCTAGACTCCTTTTCTCCCCCGTGTGTCACAGGCCAATACCCGTCTTTTGTCCTATCCTCTTGCTCACCTCTCACCTCCCCCTCGTACATGGGCAACAGACTCGGGACACATGCCAATCTAGGATCGCGGGGCGACACGCGCAAAGGGGGACTCACGTGCCACGAGCGTGTGCTCTCCCACAATCTGACGTATCAAGCAAGGCATTCGAGATTCTTGTTTTGATTTCTTGCTCTGGCGCGAGATTCGACAGGCTGTCCATGGAGGTGCAAAACAAGACACGTGCCACAGAGCTGCATTTTGCCCAGAGCTCGCCTCCCGCAAAAGATCTTCAGGTTCATGGGTCCGAGAACCGATGTCAAGGCCCCTAGAGCACTCATGCCGACTATCTGTGCTCAAAGGATCCCTCCCTTGCTCCCCACTCGGCCCAAGTGGACTCTGCAGCTTTACTGCCGTATACGATCCCCTCTACCATCTGCCGCCCATCCACTTCAAATTTTATGCATCGAGGCCCGAGAGACGGCTAGGTACTTGGTATTAGGTACAAGGTCCTGGGCCATCTTGTTCTGCCGTAGCGCCCGTGTGATGAAAGGGAGCCGGCGTATGCTGCGTCGTGGTAAACAAACGGGATTTGGATTTCCTCTGGCCAGACACCCAGCTCTCTCCATGTCAAGTAGCCTACCCTCCCCCTTTTTTTTGGTCACCCTCTTGAGCACCGCTCCAGCACGGGCCTTGGAAATAGCTGTCGCTGCGCGATTCGTAAATGTTTGTTTAGTAGGCCACTTGAGACGCATACGCCGCTGCCCCATACTAGTATTACATGGCGGGGGGCCGGCGGAGTCAAGACGGTCGAGCTGAACTCTTCTTCGTCTCAAGACCACCACGTCGCGTTTGACCAGCTGTGCCAATAATACCCCCGTAGTCTCGCATCTTGGACTTGTCGGCCAAGAAGGCGCATGTCATCCTGAATCAAGCCCACCATGCCTGTCATTTATGAAGCGAAACGCACCAATTAGCTATTTTTCCTTGCCGCGTCCTCTAACAGGCACCCAACCTCACACCATGGCGACACTCGGGTTTGTCCCGAAATTGCTCGCCGACAAGACTCAGCAAAAAAAGCTCTTGGAGGCCGCTCTTTAAGCGTCACTTGTCCGAAACAGGGGCAGCCAACAAGGCACACACACACCTTCTGAGACGCCTGGCTGCCAAATGTCCCTGGCAGCTGCTTACCACGTTCCCTCCCTATCCAAACTGAACAGCCGCCATGACGTCGAGCCCGAGTCATCTCCTAGCGCCTTTGCCACGAACGACTTGTGTCTGATCCGACCCGGGGTAGTGACGAGAAATTCAAAAAAGTTTCCTTGAACCTGGTACCTCGCAGCCCATTGAGCAGAGAGGCCTATGTTGCATCGGTTCTTTTCCCTTGACAGTCTCCGAGACACGCCCAGCCGCAGTCTTGATCAAATTGTATTCCAAACGCCGCGCCATCCGCAGATGCCCTGCATGCGCCCTCACACCCACCCATAATTCAAACTTGCTTAGAGGCAGGCACTGCTTGTTGCCCATGCCTATCGGCCCTTTTTCCGATGCCTTCTCAGCTGTCCATTTTCACCTAAACTGCTAATGTGTCGGTGTGCGCGCTCCACCAGCATCAGCGGCTGCTTGATCGCCCTGCCAGGTCACATCTTGGTATTCACCACTTGAGGCAACCTTGACATGTCCAGGCGCGTATGTAATGCCTGACGGGGAATTTTGCTTGCCGCGGATCCCCATCAACCCCCGGTCTAGGTACTCGACCATGCCGGCCTTTCGGTCCATCTTGTCTTGGGCATGTGCTGCGGTTTGCATGCCGCGCCACTCCCGTGCCTCTTGAATCAGTGGGCCGCAGCGTGCTTCAAATTCCTTCTCTAGCGCTTCTTCCTTGGCCCTTGCCGCGTCGGAGCGTTCGTGTGTCTGGGGGGTGAATGAAAATGCCTCCTGAGCACCGCCTTCTGATTCAAGACGCAAGAGCCAGTTGCCATAGCGCCCTTCGGTTGAAGCATCCTCTTGACAACTGCCGGCTTGTCCATGCCAGTCTACCCTGTCTGCCATGTTGCTGCCGGAAATGTAGCCGTTGTACGAGCAACTAAACTCTCGGAAGTGTCCCTTGAGAATGAAGCAGTGGCCGGACCAGCCGTTTTCTCGGAGCCGGTCAGATACCAGTCTGGCACACAAGAATTCTGCGCGAGAGGCGAGGCCACGACTGTAGAATACAATGCACCTGGCGCTTTTCCAAGTCGAAAAGGTTTGTCGTCCCTCTTCGCCAGCGATGGAATTCCTCATCATTTCCAGAGTGGCTTTCTCGAGAAAGGAACATGGAGCACGAAAATTTATGGCGCCGCAGATGTGTGATTTTTCAAAATCCGTAGGAGACCTGATGTCGAATAACATTATTTGTCCCAGAGGTAATAGTATTTCAAGGAGCTGGCTGAGATGCTCTGGGAGAATCATTCGCGGGTCAAAGCTTGCTTGGCTAGAAGAGCCTGTAATAGGTATCGTGGCTGGGCTGTTTGCGTCGGCATCTCTCCTGATTCGGATGGAATACCATTCTGTAACATGTCTACACTCCACTCCGACGTTGGAGGCAATCAGAGCACGCTGAGGGCTGTCGGGAAACGGATTGAGGCTGTAGTAATGCTCAAGGCGCTTCTCGACATGGTCAGCAAATTTTGTGGGCGGTTCGAGATCCTCGCTCTGGTGAGCAGCATCGTGTGCGAAGCTTGCTTCAGTCGGCACTCCGCCTTGAACATCATCATGCTGCCTAGGCACATCTGCGGCGTGATGAGCAGGCCTGGCATCTCGACAGGATGGCAAGGTAGACGGTGAAAGCATCGAGTTGGAAGGTGTTGCGGGAATTGGAGGCGTTCTAGCATAAACCGAATTTCGAGGAGACACTTCCTCTTGGCTATACAGGGGAAGGCTATTATTACCCGTGTTTTGGGGAAGCGAGGGCGACGTTCCATGGCACGGGGCTAAAGAGGAAGGCGTATATGTCGTTCCCGAGGTAAAGGAAAAAGAGTCGCCACGAGGCGTGTCGTGCTCAGACTGCCTTGCTGGGACGGGTATCTGCACAGAGTCTGGCTGCCATCTCGGAGTAACAAGATTGTTGGAGCGAATAAAGGCGACAAAAGATATCGCGTTATCATCAGGCAGAAGATCCCATATCGTCACGGGCATTGAAACAAGCAGCAAAGTGGAATAGCTCTGGAAGACGCCTTGCACCTGTACATGTTTTGCCATTGCGGGAAAGGCAACAAGCCACTGTTCCCACGCGCGGATGTCTAGCCTTTGATCGTCTTCAAGAGCTAGCGATATCATGACATGTGGCGTCGTCTCGGTTGGAATAGTCAAGCCTGAGTTTGTTTGCAATGCATCAGCAGCATCGTCCATAGACACAGCACGCGAACGATCTCGAGGCATCCAATTTGGCTCGCTAGGGCGACACATTCTAGAAAGCTCAATACTTGGAGCCTTGTGATTGGCAGTCATCATGACGTGAACTGGGGTGGAACGATTCTCGCGGCTTGTGCCGTCTCTCTGTGTAGGCCTGGGATGCTTGAGGCGGGCTAGAACTTCAGCATGCAGCATGGCAGCAGAAAAGATTCTCAGCCGCCACTCGTGGAACACCTCAATCAGGACATTGGTAAAAGAAAAAGGCCCTGGCTCTGGGGCAATGGCATCCCAGCTAGATGCTGAGATTGTCTCAGTGGTGCTGTTGCCATGGGCGAATGTGGCGCTTGCGGCTCCCGCGCAGCAGTCGAGGAGGATGAGCACGTCCGACTTTGATCTTTCGAGCAGAGTCTGGATAGCTGACCATCTAGAGGCTCCTGGGTCAAGGCAATGTGCAGACCAGAGGCGGACAGAGGCCCACTTACTGCAGCCAAGGAGAGTCGAGCTTGCGGTTTCTGGCCAGCGACGGCGGTCAGCACATGTCGAGCACATGCAGATATTGACTCTTGGACTTACGCGCACCAGGTGCTCTGTCTCGACTCATCGATTCTGGCATGGCCACCGTAGTAGATGATGAAGAGCGTGTCCTCTGATTCGTGCTCCTTGACAAGCTGGCCAAGACGCATCATGAGTTCGAGGTGCGAGCTTTCAATGGGAATAATAAACATGTCCGTTTCAAAACCATATTCGTCATTGAAGCATTTGCGGAGGTCATCGACTTCTGGAAAGACAAACAGGTCGTCCGACTCCCAGTGAAGCAGCAAGACTTGAACATTGCGGTAGCGCTGGCTCGGCGCACGGCCACGGTTTGGAAAGGCTCGCGATGCCGACTTGAAGGAGCCATCAGCATCCAAACAGAGTCAAGAGGCATGGACGACATGCGACATACATCCTCGAGGGTTTGAGCAAAGTCTCTGACGTGCTTGACATGGAAACTGGTGCGGCTTGTGTCGTGAGTTGCAGGTGCGGGATACGCAAATCCATTTGTTGACTTGGGTGTCTGATTAGCCTGTCCATGCCATCATGGATGACAATGACGTACTGCAGCATGGCCGTTGATGCCAGTGGCTGTGTCGCTTGACGGTAGCGAGCGGATCGTCACATATGGAAAATTGTTGTCCATGCTGGCCACGAGAAGCAGCTGCGACTACTAGTAGGTAGCTACTAGGCAGAAGGGCGCTTCAAGGACAGTGCCTATAAAGCAGGAATGACGACAAAGGTGCTCAGTCTTTCATCAACAAGGCCAGACGCAGCTGTAGTCGGTTTTATCGAGAACAGCATGGTGCTCAAGAGCAGCCATTCGCTGCGGGTGCGACAGAGGAGAAAAACGCCACAATATGTACTTGTAGAGCCAATGCATGTTGTTTCCCCTCTTGTCTCACTCAAGACATGGAAAAGCAGCAAGTGACTGGCAGAAAGTGACCAGCATCAAAAAACCCAGCAGCCCAAGACCAGCAGGAAGGGGCCGCCGCGTCGTGCTTGCTAGACACCAAGTTCTTTTGAGAGCTCGGTCCCCAAAGCGGTTAGTCTTGGCGGATGTGCAGTCCGGTGGCCCAAAAAGGCAAAGAGCTGAGCTAAGATCGGGGCCTGAATACTATGTAGCAGGAACGGCACTCAGTGTAGTGTCAGTGGCTGCAGCCCAGGTAGCAGATACCAGCGCAGCGGATGTGGCCGCAGAGGCCCCCACTATTATTCCATGTGGCCCAACGTTGGCCACATCGACAGATGCGGTCCGAATCTGGGCCGACAGGCAAGACAGGCAGGCAGTAAAAAACGATTTGAGCGAGGGCGACTGCCAACGTTGCTGTGCCGTGTAACACGACCTTGATCCTTTATTGCGACGCATCACTGACTCTGTCTCCCCAGTCCGGCTGGCTCGGGGCAAGCTCGAGACACACAAGGGGCCGCGCTACCTGCTCCATTGAGCCTGATGCCAAAATGCGCGAGCGCGTCACATTTGTACATACCGAGGACGCCCAGATAGATGCCGAGGCCATTACAGTGCAGCCGACTGGTCTTCTGGGCCCTTTGATACAGGCGGTTCGGCAGGATCGCTTCACCTTGGCCTTGGACGAGCTCCCGCCCGAGCTGTCGCGTCTTCTCGAGAGCTACACCGAGCTAGATATCGCGTGGGCGAGTCGGTCCAGCTACGTGGCACTAGAGCCTTTTAGCTCGCGTATTTCACCTGGCATACACGTGTCTTACTCTGCGTCAAGATCTAATGCTGCAGACTCGTCAGTCTGCTCTAAATTCGCAGCCGGCTATGCAAATCTGACGGCGGCGCAGGTCTGAACTATGTCTCTTGTTACAAATATTCGGTCCGTTGGACTGCATGGATATAGAGGTGATGTTTTGCACAGGCGCTGCCACGGGCTAATCTAACATGTAAGCAGGCCTTTACGCGAGATGACGTGGATGGTTCCAGCTACTTTTACCAAGAGCTGGAAAGCATTGCTCCTTTTGTCGACTCGGTCGAGAAGAAAATTTGCAAAGAGACAGGCGGTGAAGCGGACCCCGTCTGCCAGTCTCGTCTGCGTACACTACTTACAGCATCGAGCCTTGATATCTCCTTCAAGTCTACGGGCCAGGTTTTCAAGGTTTCGGCACTGTGGCCTTTGGAGGACCGCCTGCTGGGAGTTCCTGGCTCGTCGGAGAGAAGAACGGAAATTGGAATTTTTACCAAACACGTTCCTCCTGGACTCGAGCCCCAAGATATTGGCGTCTCTGGGCTCTTGACCGTCTTGGGCGAGCAAAAGGAACCGTCGCCGACCCTGTTTTCTTTTCCATCGCGCCATCACACAAGCGATGCATTCTTTTCCTCGGCATATCTCGCCCCAACAGGCCTTCACCCAACACTCAAATTGAACTTGAGCAGCAGCAAACCTCCAAACCAGGATATGGAGTGTCGGCCGTATGCCTATTTGACCCTGCCCAAAAGCATATTTGCCGACCGATTTCAGTTTGAGGATAAGCTCTTTTTAGCATCCAAAAATCTTTCGGCATCGAGATATACCAGTCTCCCAGTTGACCTGGAGGCACCCGCATACACCACCAAGACTTGGGGCTCTAGTGTCTTGCTGGAACTGGCGCCTCCGGTCAACGAGGAAGACGAGTCCTGGTCTGTCGAGGTCCCCTTGCACCTGCGGTACCAAAAGCCAAATACACTGGGACAATGGCAAATAGAAGCTCCATTTCCAGCTGTGTTTTGGGCATGTGAGCTCTTGCAGAAGACTGACCTGTCGTCAAACCCCTTTGAGCGCCCCGGATTGGGATTCGAGCGTCTCTTTGGTGCGGACACAGTCTTTTGGCACCTGAGCCCTATACCAGACAGCCGAGGCTCCTTGACGAATGCCATGTCGGTGCCCGTGCTCAGAGCGGATGCAGCATCATGGATCACGGCGGGCACATCGGCTGTTGTGGGACTTGGATTTATGTGGGTAATTTGGAAGCTGTTGGTTTCGTACATGAGGGGTGGCCAAGCGAGCAGCGGATCGATGACGCAAGATTCCAAGGACAGGAAGGATAAGTAATGGCGAGGAGCATTTGGGCTGCAGCACGGCCCAGGGCATTCTATTACTGTAGGTAGAGTCGATTACCGTCTACTAGTCTCCTTGTCGGCAGAGCAAAACACGTGACAAGTTGACGGTGGTGTGTCCATCATTGGCCTCTGGCATACGAATACGAGGAGGGAGCAAAGACTTGGAAGATGATTGTCATGATGACGAGGAGCGGCTTGATGGCACGATGGTACCTCTGACAGCGCCTCTGACAGCGCCTCTGACAGCACGCGGCATGGCACCAGGCGAGGAGCGCGCGCGGCGCAACGTGGCCTGCGTCAACTGCCGAGACTCCAAGGCAAGCAAGGCATTCACTCGGCGCCATGTGTCGGTCAAGTGTCGGCCAGCCGCTGACGTGCGCAGGTGCGATGTAGAATGGAGCACAAGGCGGGCCAAGCCTGTCAGCGCTGCGCCAGGCTCAAAGTCTCGTGTGTCTTTGACAAGACGCACAAGCGGGTGACGCGACGGAGGTGCGGCGCAAGAAGCCTCATTATCTGTCTGTTGGGCTGACTTGGAGGCGGTTTTCAGCAAGCTCGAGCAGCTGGAGCGAGAGCTCCGGAGCATCAAGCAGGTTGTGGATCCGCAGTCGCGCAGTTCTCGAGGCGACTCGCCGCGGCCGCAGCAGGCTGAGCGGGCGGCATCTCCCCTTTGCAGAGACGCGTCGGGGCCGAGACTGGCAAGCGAGGACCAGCACTTGGGCTCGCTGGCGGCCAAGCCTCGCATGCTGGGCCAGCAGGTCGTCTCGGGCCACGACATTGACTGGTACTTTGGCAAGTCTGTCGCGGCTGCTGCGGCAAGGCGAGAGAGAGAGAGAGAGAGAGAGAAGCATGGCTGACGCGGGGCCAGATATCTCGAGTGCTACCATGGCTTGATGCCGGTGCTGCGCAAAAAGACGCCCGACGAGTGCTTCGACGCCAACCCCACGCTCTTTTGGACGGTTGTGTGTGTGGCTTGTCGGCGGTATGCGCGAGACGAGAGCCTCTTGTCAGCCCTTGTTGAGCATCTCGGCTCGCACATGTGGACCTTGGCAGCGGCGCCGGCCCTCAGCCTCGAAGCCATTCACGCCCTGGTGCTGCTCAGCACCTGGCCGCTGCCCAACATTCGCTTCATGACGGATCCGTCGCCGGCGCTGGCCAGTCTCAGCCTCAATGCAGCCAAGCTGCTCGGCTGCCACACGGGCCGCGGCTCGCACCCGCACTTTGCCCTGGGGCCTCGCCAGCCCTTTTCCGCCAGCGACCAACAAGTGTCGGCGACGTGGATGGCGTGCTGTGTGCTGGCGCAGCGGACGGCCTGCAGCAGCGGCACTCTGTCTCCAGCCATGCACTTTGGCGACTTGGGGCCCATGCGCGCGCTGCAGTCGTCTGCCTGGGCCGACTTGCTGGCCGTGTACAAGACGCAGCGCTTCCTTTATCGCTTCCACGCCGCCATGGCTGCCCAGATTGACGTGGCCGGCGCCGTGGCGGATGGCGAGGTGGCGGCCTGGGAGGCCGAGTTTGATGCCTTGCAGCCGCTGCTGCTCACCAGCCCGCAGACTGGTATGGATATCCTTACAAGAATTCATGCACCACCCCCCCGTCTGACTCTTTTTTTGCCGTCTAGACTTGTCGCGCTTCTGCCTCGTTGCCGCACAGCTCGAGATGCAGAGCTACTACTTTGTCTCGCCGCCGCACTCGCCCCCCCAGCGCGCAAACACGCTTCGGGCATTCAACACGGCCCGCCGCCTCGTTGACGAGGCCCTCGAGCTCGACAACCGCCCGCCCCAGCTCCTCGTCCACGCGCCGCACTGGGTCTTGCGCTGCCTGGTTGACGCCGCCGCCATCATCATCACCATGCTGCACTCCAAGTCGGCGCCCGACTTGTGCGCCGATGCGCATGCCCTGGCCCGTCGCGCCTGTGCCGCCGTCTTGCGCTGCTCTGTCCGCCACGCAGACTTGGCGCATCGCTTGTCCCTCACCATGGACACGTTTTGGACTAATCGCCATCTCATGCCGCTCACTGGCCCCGCTCCCGCTGCCTGGCCTGATCGTCTGGCTGCCAGCGTCACCTTTTGGTGTCTAGAGACGTTTCGCGCCGGTCTTCGCGCCGCCCAGGGCAGCTCCGAGGCTGTCGCCAAGACGCTCGATGTCATTTGTCAGTCTCTTCATCTTGTCCTATTTCTGCCTCTGCAATCTAGCTGTCATGACCGCTTGTCCATGGCTCGTCGACTCGGGCTGACTTTAAAAAAAATAAAATCGCCCCCCCTTTGCCTTTTTAGACAATACTCGTCCGGCAGCTTCAGCTCCTGCCACGTCCACTTCACCTACAATGCCTCTAGACGCATGTGCTGGCACATTGCACCAAGAGGGCCCCATTAGCGCCGATGCTGCCACCCTTGATGATATTGACTGGGTCATGTTTATGGACGACTTTGGTTAACGTAAACAAGCCTCGACTGGAAGGATTTACAAGACTCTTCACTACTACTAAAAAACCTCGACATGAAGGATTCAAAGACTTTTTTCATTACTAAAAACTATCGACATGTTTCCACCTTGCAATATTTATGCCCTGCCAAACAAAAAGCCTCATGCTCTGTTCTATGGGAATCTACCCACTCAACACCGTTTTTGTGTCTCTTCATTTCAGTCATAGGCACCCCTCGTGGCAAACACGAGGCGTGCGCTCTCATCATTCCTCCTCTCCCCTCCTCAGTCGTAAATGTCCTCGTCCATGGTATCCCCAACAATCTCATCAACTGCATCCTCCTCATCATCCATCATTTCTTCATCCTCGTCTGCCTCGCTGTCATCGTGGTTTGGCAGCACGGTAATCTTGCCGTCAATAAGCTCCACGCGCGCCGTCTCGCCGTCGCGGATATTGTTGCGCAGAATCAGCACTGCCAGCTTGTTGAGCACCTCGCGCTCAATCAGTCTGGCCAGCGGCCGTGCGCCATATGCAGGCGAGTAGCCAGAGTTGCCCAGGTAGTCCTTGGCCTCGTCCGAAACGTCAATGGTAATCTTGCGCCCATTGTCTTCGAGCCGTTTTTGAATCTCGCCCAGCCGCAAGTCGACAATCTTGCGAATCTCGCGCCGTGTCAGCCGGTTAAATATGACAACCGAGTTGATGCGGTTGAGGAACTCGGGCAAAAAGTAGTTGCGCAGCGCATTCATAACGAGTTCTCGCGTCGATGCGTCCACCTTGCCTTCCTTGACGCCCGGCCGTGTCAGGTATTCGGCGCCAAGGTTGGACGTCATGACAACGATGCAATTCTTGGCATCGACGATGCGCCCTTGGCCATCCGTGATGCGGCCATCGTCCATGAGCTGTAGCAGTACCGTCAAGATCTCCTTGGCTGCCTTTTCCACCTCGTCAAAGAGAAGAATGGAAAAGGGTTTCCTGCGCAACGACTCCGTCAGCTGACCGCCTGCATCGTGGCCAACGTAGCCGGGCGGAGCGCCAATCATTCGGCTCAGCGAGTGCCGCTCCTGGTACTCAGACATGTCGAAGCGAATCATAGCCTTGGGGTCGTCAAACAAAAACTCGGCAAGCGCCTTGGTCAGTAGCGTCTTGCCAGTGCCCGATGGACCGCAAAAGAGGAAGCTGGGCGGCTGGTTCGGATTGCTGAGTCCAGAACGCTGCAGTCGAATGGCATTTGCAACCGACTGAACAGCCTCTTTTTGGCCCACAACCACCTTGCCCAGCACCTTTTCCATGTTGATGAGCTTCTCCTTTTCCGATGTGCGCAGCCGCGTCACGGGGATCCCGGTCCAGCGGGCGACAATCTCGTTGATGTGGTCAGCCGTCACCACGTCCGTCACCATGGCGCCTCCCGTATCGGCCGCATCTGCGCTCAGTGCGGCGTCGGCTGCCGCCTTGCGGGCTTCGAGCTCTTTGATGACGGCCTCTTGCTCGGGAATGGCCCCATACTTGAGATCGGCGGCTTTGGCGTGCTCTGCATTATTCATGGCATCCTCGAGCCGCTTCTCCAAGTCATCGAGCTTGACCTTGGCCTGGTGCACCTCCTCGCTTCGCTTAATCTCGCTCTGGTACTTTTCGCGCAGCGGCTCCAGTTCTTCTTCAACGTTGCGAGCGTCCTTTCGTGCCTGCTGGAGACGCGTCTTGGACGCCTCGTCGTGCTCCTTTTCCAGCGCAGCAATCTCAATCATCAATTGACGGTGTTTGCGGTCTAGGGAGTCGATAATTTCGGGCTGTGACTCTCGAGCGACTCGCACCGCCGCAGCAGCTTCGTCAATAAGATCAATAGCCGAGTCGGGAAGCCGTCGAGATGTCAGATACCGAGCTGCTAGATTGGCTGCTGCAACGAGGGCACTGTCGAGAATGGTAACGCGGTGGTGCCTGTCGTATCGCTCCTTGAGGCCTCGCAAGATGGAAATGGTTTCGCCAATGGAGGGCTCCTTGACCATGACTTGTTGAAAACGCCGCTCAAAGGCGGCGTCTTTCTCCACGTATTTGCGGTACTCGGCCAGCGTCGTGGCCCCAATACAGTGCAGCTGGCCGCGGGCAAGCATGGGCTTGAGCAGGTTGGCAGCGTCCATGCCGCCCTCGCCCGAGGAGCCAGCTCCCATGAGCAGATGGATTTCGTCGACAAAGAGAACAATCATCTCCTTGGAATCTTCAATCTCCTTGAGGACGCCCTTCATGCGTTCTTCGAATTCGCCGCGGTACTTGCTGCCAGCAACCAAGGCGCCCACATCGAGCGAGAGCAGCTTGCATTGCTTGAGGTTGTCGGGCACGTCTCTGTTGACGATGCGCTGTGCCAAGCCCTCAACAACCGTCGTCTTGCCAACGCCCGGCTCGCCAATGAGGACGGGGTTATTCTTTGTGCGCCGCGAGAGAATTCTCACCACTCTGCGAATCTCCTCTTCTCGTCCAATGACGGGATCAATCTTCTTGTCGCGTGCCATGGCCGTCATGTCAATGGTAAACTTGGCCAAGTTTTCGTTTTGCTCCTCCGTGTCGGCCGTCTTGCTGTCGACGCGTTTGGTGCCGCGAATTGCCTGCACCGCGTCCTGGACCAGCTTGGCCTTGGGAATGTTTGCTTCCTTGAGCGCGCCCTGGATGCCGGCATCATCGGCCAGGGCGGTAATGAGATGATCGACGCCAATGTACGTGTCCTTTTGCACCTTTTGCAGTTCCATGGCCTTGCGCAGAATGGCGTGGAACGAGGGAGAGGGCGAAATGTGTTCTGGCGGAGGATCTTGGCTGGGCAGCCGGACGAGCATCTTCTTGAGGGCACGGTCAAAGAGCTGTGGGTCGCCGTGCGCTCTGTCAATAACTTGGCGGAAGAGGGTGAAGTTGGACTGTTTTGGGCCATTTTGCTGGTCCTTGGACTGGTCGGGCGGAGGATCCAGCAGCGAGACGGCCAAGTGTACTGGAACCAGCTGCGAGTGGGCGTACTGCTCGGCCAGGGCCATGGAGTCCTCGACGGCCTTTTGGGCGCGGTCTGTAAAGTCCATTCTGGAATTCATCTTGGCCGCTAGCGTGTAGAAACAAGGAAATTAGGAAAAGGCTTGGTTTAAACAAGAGGTGCCGTGCAAAGTCGAGCTAAAGTGCCTTGTCAAGCTCAAGTATGAGGCCTCATCAAGTGTCAGAGTGCATGTGCCTGATTGAATTGCGCTGGGCACCAAGCGTTGGGTACTTGTTGCTTTTAGCCTGAAATTGGGTTTGTGGTAGATGCAAGAAAACGACAAGAAGGAATCAAGCCCAAGAATCAAGGTTCAAGGCCACCAAATATATATTAGTGAATCTGGTGGACCTTGAGATCGGCGATGGCTGCGTCAAATATGTAGGGATTGGGCGGCCGGTTGACGATGCCTTTCCCCCCGGCTCCAGCATGGCCTAGAATGCACTTGCCAAGCGGCAGAAGCCACCAGAAGCGTTAGTGATGTCACTCTGAACCTTAATTAAGCCGCCATGTGATTGGCTGATCAGAATCACGTGCTTCAGACACGTGATTTGGCACATGCGCTTCGCACGGGCAAAGCGTTATGAAGCTCGTCGGTCCTTGACGGACAACGCCAAAGCCAAAAAGCGAGCCAAGGCTACCCATTTCCACGGCCTCGACTGCCCGCGCCTCTCCTCCTGGCCAGCCATGAATGCCGCCGTCGCTCCTGCACGGTCGCGGCTGGGTCAATGGCCGGCCCTACTGCGCATGTATTCCACCAAGGTGCTTCCCAGGCCAATGCAACCAAAAGGCCACGGAGAAAAGATCTGGGTCTTTGTCCACCGCCGGTCAGAACAAATCATTTACTCGCTCAAAGCTTTCATGGTACGAAGCCAGTATACAATAAAATGAAGCAGAGAGAGAGAGAGAGAGAGAGAGTCGACTGGCTGACGCATCATGCCAGTGCGGCCAAGATTTAGAGCAACTGCCCTTCAACGGCAAAAAGACAAAGCCGGCGAAGCTCCGCAAGGACTACTGGGCCCTCATGGCAATCATCAAATTCCCTCCCGAGCGCGGTGCTGTCGGCCGCTGCGTCTTTCAAAAGCTCCGCGAGCTCAAGTACCTGCATGAAGTCAACTGGTCAGATGAATTGCGCTACAAGATACCCGCCGAATTTACAGCAGATGATAAGAAGAGGATCAAACAAGCAGAGGCAAAGGGCAAGACCTTTCGACCCTTTCGCTCCAAATACGAGCGGGGCTGCGCAATCAATGCACAAAAACAAAATGCCATTGCAGACATGTCTGTCGTTCTGGCGGGCAAAGGAAAGGGCAATACCATGGTGCTGAAAAATGCCGATGGCTCGGAGAATCGACTTCTTCCAGTGTCTGTCGACTGGATGTTTGACTATCTCAAGAGGCATGCCCCATCGTGGTCAGACAATGTCGAACATGGACTACTCGAGCCACCGGCTCCAGAGCTTGCAGTACAACCCGAGGAGCTGCCTACAGACGAGAGCGGGACACAAGAGCCGCCTACAGGAGAGAACAGAGCAGATGAACTACCGACGGAGCAAAAACAACAAGTCCTAGCTGCATGAGACTAACAGACATGAGCAGCAACATGAAACGGCCATGGCCATTCGAGGCCACGACAGGCAGTGTGTGCTGTGCATATCTTGATGCCAACTGTGCGCAAGAGAGCCAAAGTCTTGTCTAAACAAGCATGTACGTATCGTGTCAAGCCTTTTGGACTTGTCCATATCATCGAGACGCCTAGACGCCAGTGTGCTTGTCTGAGCAACCGATTGGACTGAGAAGAACAAATTCGAAGTTCTTGTCGTGGTCTTGTCTAGTCATTTTGAATGCGCATGCAAAACTGCTTGAGATGGTCATAGTAGGGAATGTTTGCGTCAACGGCCTCGCGAATGCGCTTCTGGCCCTCGGGCCCGTACTTTTCCAGCCACTCCTTGTTTTCCGACTCGACAGTCGACGTCTTTTGAGCGTGCGTTCGCCCATTAAGTCTTGAGCTTGCGAGCACGTCATCATGCCAGCCATTCCATTTTGCAAACAACTGGGTCGCGTATTTGCGGTCCTCATCGTCCCAAACCAGCATACGCGGATCGAATTCAAGGTCAACACGAGCACAAAACTGGCGAATTGTCTGTTCTGGGTTGTCGAGCAGGTCATCGGCATCAATGACAGTGACGTGGTCCAGGTCAATGATGTTTTCGCAGAGGAGCATGTCAAAGAGGCGGGCCAGCTGATGGTAGCCCGTCTCATTCAACGAGAGCTCAGTAAAGCCTGTAATGTCGCTCTGGGGGGGAATGGTGCATTTGTAGTACGAGGGCATGGCGTGGCGTGGATGCCGAATGAGAAAAGTAAAGTGGAAGCGACGCAGCACGTCCAGAGGCAGCACAGTCCGGTTGCCAGCCTCCCCTAACCCAGTACCACCCAAAGACGGAGCAATAGCACTCGCCTGGCCATCGGGGGGGAAGAGGTAATATGCCATGTCCTTGAGGAAGACACGCTTGCCCTGTAAATCAGAGGCGCAGCGTGAGCGAGATGAAGCGTCTCTTGCAGGCCAATAGCACAGCAAGTAGAGGAGCAACAAGGAGCAGGTCTTGGGGGAGACAAAAGCAGAGGCATCAAGGCTGGCTCGGGTGCGCATCAAGGGCATGAGGCGCACAGAAGAGGTGAGCGCACCTTCTTTTCCGCCTCTTCCAGGCGATTGAGAACCGACTGGTACGTCTCGAGGGCTTCGGGGCGAGAGCCATCGTGAGCAGCCGGGTCGTCTCGGTAGCGTAGGCTCAGGGCTTCGGGGCCAAAGTAAAAGGCATCGCCAAAGGGCTCGTGGTGGTTCTGGAGGATATCACGGCGCGTCATGAAAACCTGAAGGGGCGCAATGGATAAGTGTCGGTCCTGCCGGCTAGCGGTGGCAGCGGCTTACTCTCTCAAAGGCTGTCGAGCAGGCCCGCGGATGCGTGGCAACAAAGATGGGACGCGGTGCCATGGCTTTGGACAAGGCTTTCTACTGCCACTGGGTGGTGGTGGTGGTAGTAGTAGGAGAAGAAGAAAAAGAAGAAGGAGTCGTCTCTACGGTGGTGGATCTCTGACCCAAGACAAGACAAGTGCGAGGGAGAAGGTTGGTGGCAAGCGCAGCTAGTAAGACGTGCCACTTGGGGCTCTTTAAAGATGGATAAATAACAACAAGCAGCAGGGCTTAAGAGCCCCAGTTATACCCTCTTAGCTTATCAGATACGAGCGAGCAGACAAGCGTGTCGCTGGGCCAAAAGGCCGAGTCTCTTTCTTGTCCGACACAGCAAAAGCACAGCAAAAGCACAGCAAAAGCACAGCAAAAGCACAGCAAAGGCACAGCAAAGCACCACATGGCAGCAGACAAGACAATGGCGCTGGGCCAGGGCATGCTGGGGCCTGTCGCTTGCCGTAGCTTGCCCTCGTCGACGCCATGGCGCATGCTGTAGCTCGCTTTGCAACTGCACTTGACGTCAAGAAGCCGGCTTGTGCCGTTTTGTCGCGCCCCGCTGGCCCGTTGCCCCGCGCATCCTATGCCTCTTCACATGCCTGCCGCAGTCGCTCCATGCAGGCAAACGCCCGTATTTACGCTTTGCGCGTGCTGTGCCTCGCCCCTTGGATTGCCAGCTGGGTCTCCGGCTGGCTTGTCCAGCCGGCGTCAGATTGTACGACATGCTAACTAGATATATGATGATGCCAGATGCAATTGCATTGGACCCATTTGCAGTGGGACGCTTCATTGCAAATCTCTCAAACACTTTTCTTCCCTTATGACAATGACACCCACACTAGTGTCTAAAACAGGCACCGCTCGTCATGACCATGCCATGGCCAAAGCTTGTTTTTGTCCTTGTCTGTCGAGTCAAAAACGCCTCATTGATATTGCCGCGACTTCGGCCACGCTCTGGGGACTCGGGCTGCCTTGGGATGCCGTCGCAATATCTGCCCGAATTCAAAGTCTTTGTAAATTGTAAACATCATGGCCAAGAAGGCTGTCGTCATCTACATCGTCTCCAGCTGCCAAGCCACCTTGAGCTCTCGGCAACAAGATCAATTTTGCGCAGTGCCCCTTTAACCCTTCCGTCGGCATCTTCTAGCCGATGGCCCTCAAACTCCACAAAGAATATATACTGAAAAGGTTCCAACAGACTAGGCCGGCTGTTTATGCTCGTCAGATTGAGATTGAAATCGTGGAAGCAGCCCAGCACTACAGCCAGCGCTCCAGGACTCGAGTGAGGCACGGTAAAGGAAATGAGCGACTTGCTACCAGCAATCTGGGGCTGCGCGAGAAGCCTGTCATCCTTGGGCAGAGACGGACTGGACCCAATGACGAGAAAGCGAGTAGTATTGTCCTGGCGGTCCTGAATGGCCCTGTGGAGGACATCAAGGCCCTGGACGCTAGCGGCCATGATGTTGGAAATGGCAGCCCATGTTCCCGTCTGGTCCCGGCTGACAATCTCGGCGGCTTGGCTGGTAGAGCTGGTGTCGAATGTCTCAGCTTCCTTGAGGTGGGCAGAGATGAATGCGTGGCACTGGCCAAAGGCTTGCGGGTGCGAATACAGCCTCTTGATGTGTCGCAAGCTGCTGAGCGGCTGCGTCTTTGGCCCCTGGGGTACCGGATCGGTAGGGGTCGGAGTATCAGCTCCGGAGTTGCCAGTGGAGGCGGCCGGAGCCGGAGCTGGTGTTTTGTGTCCGAGCAGGCAGTGCTCGACCTCGACATAGATCTCGCCATTGACGCTAATGTCTTTATACCGGCCATTCCGGTCGGCCAAGTTGTCCAGGGTAAAGACTACAGAGCCGTTGGTTGAGTTTTCAAACGGCACGACGCCCAGCAGGGCTTGCCGCTGTTGGACCTGATCAAAGACATCTAGGGACAAGGAGTTAGTAAGAGGCCGGGCTGGCAAACCAGACAGACTTCTGAAAGCATCTACCATCTATGGTGGTGACGGGCCGCAAGACCCAGCCGTCTTCTGAAAAGGTCTGACGGACAGCCTGGAATGCTTGCAAGGTTAGCCATAGCGTCGAGAGACGAGCGGGGGCGGGTCAAACGGCAACGACCTGGTGTGAAAATGAGGCAACAGGGCCCAGAAAGCTGACGACGGGCTTGGCGTCAGAAGCCATCATGGTAGCCTCGAACAAGGTCGACTGATGGGCCACTAAGCTGTCAAGTTTGCGTGCATCACCCGAGTGTCAGGGGCCAAGCTAAAAAAGCACCCGTTATCGTTCTGCTTCTAGTTCTTGTAAAAACTATGACGCCTTTTCCAGGCCACTTGGGTTTTAGTCGCAACGGACAATCATGGCCAAGGCGAAATGGGTGAAGCAGCCGAGGAAACACGAGTTGCGTGCTAACGTAGCGGGCCGCCGCTTGCAACGCGGGAGAGCTAGCACGGTACTTTTAGTGACGGATAGCCCTCCACCTGAAACGGTGGATCTTTGAGAAGAGGCGCGCGACTGGCATGCAGAGGTTCAATTCAATTCAATTCAATTCAAAAAAAGAAGAAAAAAAAAAGAAAGAAAAAGAAAAAATGGCAAAAATGGCAAAAAAGCAAAAAAAAAAGGGGCGTGACGAGGTACCAAAAAAGGGACCAAGACATGGCGATGCAGAGGCACAATGGCGACGCCTCTCCAGACACATGGCACAAAGTGGCACAGCTAATGGCACAGCTGAGTCGAGGCTCGGACAGGCTGAGAATGGAAAACAGGCTGGCGCCATGTTTCCTGTGGAAAAGTCTGCATGTCCTTGTCCGTGTTTGACGGGCTACGTGTCCCTGCAGCGGCCGACTAAGGTGCTTGTGTCTGAAACGGCCTCGCATGCCTCCCGTGCTAGGGCTGGGCTGGTCCCCATGTGTCACTGGACGCGCTTCTCTCCAACCTTCTGCCTCTAAGCCCAATAGGCATGAGTAGCCACGAGCGAGTTGGAACGACGTCTGAGCGGTCGCCATGGTGAAGGCATGATTTCGTCATGCCATGTCCGAGCAACCGTTTCCTTTCAAACACGACTTGGCGAAACATGTTGCCGTTTCACCCTTTTTTCTTTTCTTGCTTGGCCCAACAAACTTGTTCATGTGTTGATGTGTGCTTGCAAGGCGCCAGCTGCTG
Source organism: Ophiocordyceps australis (assembly GCA_002591415.1). Lineage (NCBI taxonomy): Eukaryota > Fungi > Ascomycota > Sordariomycetes > Hypocreales > Ophiocordycipitaceae > Ophiocordyceps > Ophiocordyceps australis. The sequence continues at coordinate 88,732 of NJET01000060.1, read as the reverse complement.
GCTTTTGCAGCTTGCCTGGCACGGACAAGCACCAACAGAAACCTGAAACTGTTGACTGTTGACCTGCCAACGCATGCAGACTGAGAGTCCGTATAGCTTGTTTTTTTCTTCTTCTCTCCTTGTCTTGATGAGACAAGACGGGCCAATGGCTACGTCATGGCATGGAGGGGATGCCAAGTTGTCTCTACATGCGCATGACCGAGGCATGCCAGGCTCTGCCGCCTCTTCATCTGATAATGAAAGCCCCCCCCCAAGCACCCAAGCACATGATTGGTATGCATATGCCAAAGAAGAAGTCTAGTCCCGGAGATTACGACATGGGCAGCAAATGGGAGCAGTAAAAAGCGGATTAAAGGGCCATGTGTGCTACTTGGTAGCTAGGAATAGATTGCCAGCAGTGTCACAGCTAGATGGCTCCGTGAGGGGTTGGTTTACTTGACGAGATGAAGCGCGCTTTTGCGGCACTGGAATCAAGAGACGAGATGAGACGGCCTGCCTCCCTCTCTGGCTGGGTTTGCTTGTACGCTTGCCAGTCACATGCAACAGACGGGTGCATCAACGAGTCCATGCTTTGTTGTTGTTTCTCGCTCGAGCCAAGGCTTAAAATAGTAGCAGCGGAATTTTTTGTAGAGGAGAGAGGTCCGGGGACCTTTGGCTGGAAATTTCAGGGGGGTTGCAAGGGGTGCTGCAGGGAGGCGCCGTTGACGCCTGCACACCTGCATCTGCCAGGTCGTCAGCAGCCCGCCCACCCACGTCGTGCTCTATGCTAGTAGGAGTGGGAGCGAGGTATTAGTGGAGGGCAGAGGTACTATTGCCTGCCTACAGGTACCTTCTAGACCGCTGACAGGGCACCAGTCCAGTGGGTGCGTGGCGTCGCGCGGGCCCTTGGAGGCTTGAGTGGGCGCATCCAACTGGCCTATCCGGAGCCTCTTGCCTCCCCCAATGGGGCGTGCCAGTTTTGTTGCCTCGTCGCTCTCTGGTCCGCCAAACTTAGACTTGTCTCCCCCCTAAGTTTCATCATCAGACACGACGAGACTTGTCTGGTCCGGCTGGCTCCTCTCTGGTGCCATCTTTGCCTGGTGGCGCCGAGGCCATCACAGCTTACCTCGCCTGTGCACTTTGCTCAATAACAAGTGCCTCTCTTGCCCCTCGGTTATTGAAGCATCCGCCTGCAGTTTTTTTTGGAGCCTCGTCCAAGGGCATCGCAGGCGAAGCCTCGGCCAGATTGCACGACTCGTTCAACAACAAAAAAACAACTACAACTACTACTACTACTGGCTTTGGAGCCTGCCCGCCTCTACACAATGGCTCTGCTGGCGTCAAAGTCGCCTTTCCCCGCACCTCTGGGCTCCTCATCTGTTGTCGCAAGCAACTCATCGCCCGCCATGCTTTCATCGTCAAGACGAGTGCCGGCCATGGCGGCCGCATCGCAAGCCTACGCCAGCCCGACCGAGTCCGATTTCGCCGACGCCGACAGCCCCGATGCGGTGAGGAATTGGGACGAAGACAAGGTGTGCGACTATTTGCGCGGCCTCAACTGCGGCGACTACGATAAGCTCTTCAAGAAGAACCACATCAATGGAGAAAACCTGCTGGAGCTCGACAAGCAAGTTCTCGGCGAAATGGGCATCGACAAGGTGGGCGACCGCGTCCGCCTCTTCCTGGCCATTAAGAAGCTGCGGACTCGGGCATACGCCAACCAGAAGAAGCGGAATAGAGTAAGACGAGCGCCGCTACACACCCTGCTTGGCTCATGGTGGCTGACAAGCATGTGCGCAGGATTCCTTTGCCGGGCTTGACGTCTATTCACAATCGGCCTTTGGGGGCGACTCGGCTCGGTCCTCGAGCTCCCGAGCCACGCCCACATCGGCCAGCAATAAGCGCTACTCTCGCCAGATTGACATGTCGGCGCCTTTGGAGACGGGTAAGCCGTCTTTTTTATTTATCTTTTTATTCTTATTTTTTTAGCCCTCTTGTGTCGTCTCTAATGGCCCTGTTTGGCGCTGACGAATCAAGCAGCGCGGCAAGCACGGTTTCCCACGAGCATTGGGCACTCTACCCCCAGCGCTGGAGGCAGCTCATCAAGCAGAGCGGCCATGGGGTCGTCTGCGGATGGAGCGGCCAGCCGCCTGGTAATGGCGACCCACACGAGGAACAATTCCAGCGTTGATGGTTCGCTGATGGCCGGCCTTCCGCAGAACCAGGACGTGATTCGCGTCATTTCCACGGGAGGCGTGACCAAGGTGGTCAAGATTGCTGGGTGCAACACGTGCGAAGAGGTGATGCGGGTAACACTGAGGAAGTTTGCCCTACGGGAGGATCACGAGCGCAACTACTGCTTCTGGGTGCTGACGGGGCTGGATCCGGACCCGGGCCAGTGCCGGCGGCTGGGGGACACGGAGCTATGGCGCATCATCAAGGACCAGCGGCGGCCGGAGCGGAACCGGCTCATTCTGCGGCGAGTGCCGGCAGCAGAGCCTGGAGATGCGGAGCTGCAGCGGGCGGCGGCGATTGCGCTGCAAGAGGAGCAGCAAAAGCACACGAGAGCGCTCGAGTCGGTGGACAAGCGCAGCCAGATCAAGGTGCAAAAGGTGCTGGGGGAGCGCTGGGACGAGCAGCTGCAGCAGCCACTGTCGCCGGTGCTGTTGCAGGACCGCGACCGCGACCGGCTCGTGTCTCAAAACTCAGCCACGGAGGCGGCACGGCCGCAGCGGCGCGGGGCGGGACTGCGGCAGTTTGGCGGGCTGCGGCCTCCGAGCGAGCTGATTGCGTCGGACCTGACGTCGTACTTTCCCGACCACGCGCGCGAAGACATTGACCGCACGGCGCGGCTGTCTATGAGACGGTCGTCGCGGCTGAGCAAGGTCAACAGCCGGCTTAGCGTGGCTAGCAGCCTCAGCTTTGCCTCGAGCATCCAGGACGCGCCGCCCATCCCGACGATTGCGGATGCCTGGCTCAACACGGGCAGCGGGCACGTGGCTCGGGTGCGCGGGCGCGACTCGAATGGGCGCATGGTGCCGCTGTACAGCCGCGACTCGATTGCGTCGTCGATGCTGGGCACGCTGCAGGAGGAGTCGGCCATGGAGCCCAACCGCAAGTCGTATGTGTCCTTTACCGAGAGCGGCTCCGACACGGCGGCGGTGAGCGTGACGGATCCCGAGGGCAACACGACGCGCACCAGCTTCTACGACGGCGACACGTCGACGGGCTCGGGCTCCTTCCAAGAGCTCAAGCAGGCGCTGACGGACGACGGCGACGAGGCGGACGAGGAGCTGCAGAGCTTCTTGGCGGGCGAGTCGTGGGACGACAACAAGTGGATGAAGGGCGCCCTCATTGGGCAGGGCTCCTTTGGCTCCGTCTATCTGGCTCTGCACGCCGTGACGGGCGAGCTGCTGGCAGTCAAGCAGGTGGAGTCGCCAGCGCCAGGGGCCAACAGCCAGAGCGACGCGCGCAAGAAGAGCATGATTGAGGCGCTCAAGCGCGAGATTAGCCTGCTGCGCGACCTGCGGCACGCCAACATTGTGCAGTACCTGGGCTGCAGCTCGTCGGCCGACAAGCTCAACATCTTTCTCGAGTACGTGCCGGGCGGGTCGGTGCAGACCATGCTCAACTCGTATGGCGCGCTGCCCGAGCCGCTGGTGCGCAGTTTTGTGCGCCAGATTCTGACGGGTCTGTCGTATCTGCACAACCGCGACATTATCCACCGCGACATCAAGGGCGCCAACATTCTTGTCGACAACAAGGGCACCATTAAGATTTCCGACTTTGGCATCTCCAAGAAGCTCGAGGCCTCCAACATTTTGAGCGGCGCCAACAATAACCGCCACCGCCCGTCGCTGCAGGGCTCCGTCTTTTGGATGGCGCCCGAGGTGGTGAAGCAGACGTCGTATACGCGCAAGGCCGACATTTGGTCCCTGGGCTGTCTGGTGGTGGAGATGATGACGGGCAACCACCCCTTTCCCGACTGTAGCCAGCTGCAGGCCATTTTCAAGATTGGCGGCGGCAAGGCTGCGCCCACGGTGCCTGAGCAGGCGAGCGACGAGGCGCACAACTTTATGAGCCAGACGTTTGAGATTGACCATAATCTGAGGCCGAGTGCGGATGAGTTGATGCTGCATCCATTTTTGGCGCCCATTACATAGGAGAGAGTCTTGTCTACTTTTTTTTTTTCCTACTTGGGGCGGTTCTTTTTTTTTTCCTACTTGGGGGCGGTTTTTTTTGTTCCCTCCCGTCTTCTCTTTACTTGGTCAGGGAAAAAGGATGTGCGAGGCACGCGGGCAGGGACCGTGGGCACCACCAAGCGGCCCTTTTTTTTTCCTCTCTTTTTTTTATCACTCTCACAATTATATACACATACACATGCTCTCTCTCTCTCTCTTTTACTTGCTTCATTTCACCGTTTATAGTCCCTCATTTCATGGCGCAGCGACGGGGAGGGAAAGCAAAGCTCAAGGCCAAAAAAAAAAGAGGGTGCGTGGCGCAACCAAGGAACAATAACATGATGTATGTTTTATTTGCCCAAGCATGTTGGAGCAGAGATTTTTTTTTCTCTTTTTTTTTTTCTCTTTTTTTTGACGATGGTATACTCTTTTATACGCATATTCCCGTTTAGAAAATTATATATTTACAAGATATCGGGCCAAGTTGCGTACAATGTCAAACCGGTGCAGCGGGTGGTTTGACGGTGCCCAACGAGGGGAGTTTTTTTTGTTTCCCTCTGCTCACTCTGCTTGAGCTTGTGCAAAGCGTCTAGAGTGTCGAGTCGGCAGGCTATACCAGACGTGAGAGTCGCCAAGACGGTTGGATATATTGATGCCCAGGGTGCGCAAGTCGGTTGGCTATATTGATACGCAGAGTGCGCAAGTCGGTTGGCCATGTTATTGATACCCAGGGTGCGCAAGTCGAATCGGCGATGCTGACAAGAGAGTTGCCCCAGTCGCTCGTCTTGGTCTATACCAGAAAAACGTCGTCTTGGTCTACACCAGAGAAACGCCGTCTTGACCTAGACTAGAAAAAACCGTCGTCTACACCAAAACCTAGACACACACGGCAGCAAAAAGGCAGCAAAAAAACATGGGCGCCAACAAGACGCATACACTCTACTTTGCCTATGGGAGCAATCTCTCGACGGAGCAGATGCACGAGCGATGTCCCGGGGCGCAAGCACTGGGCCTGGGCAAGCTGCAGGGCTGGCAATGGATAATCAACCAGCGAGGCTATGCAAACGTGGTTCAAGGGGGAAGAGGCGACGGGGTGGTGTATGGGCTCGTGTATAGGCTGGCGGGCAACGATGAGGAGCGGCTAGACGGCTTCGAGGGCGTGCCGCATGCATATACAAAGGAGCAGTGCAGCGTCAAGTGGCAGGGTGGTGGCGAGGCGGTGCAGGCTCTTGTCTATGTTGATAGGCGGCGTGTAGAGGTTGGGCCGCCGAGGGGAGAGTATGTGGCCAGGATGGAGAGGGCCGTGGCGGATGCGGTGGATAATTGGGGCATGCCAAACGAGTATGCCGAGGCGATGCTCAAGTTTTTGTACTGCTAGTGCGGGTACATGTTAGCAGTTGCTGCGAGTTGGCCCACCACCTATCAGTCAAGAGTCACCGCCTATCAAGTCAAGAGTCACCACCCATCAGTCAAGAGTCACCACCTAGGTACCACAGTCAACTCCGAGGTGTGGAGCCACCGAAATGGAAAAACAATCACCAAAAAAAAGGGCATCCTTTGCAAATAATTTACCCTCTTGCGTTTCATCTACACCACCACCTCCACAACATTCATCTCTGTCCTTTGCCTCAGCAAGCCTCCTCACCCTCTTGCTCCCCCTCCGCCTTTGCTCCCCCAATCACAGACACACACCCCGTCCCATTTCTCCCTCCTCCACCACCCACCTTGAAAGCCCTCTTTGCCCTTTCAAAATACCCCCTCCTCGCCTCATCAACCACGACGCCCACACACGCCATGTGTTTTTGAAAGCCCTCATCGACATCCCCCCCCGCCAGCCCCTGCACCACCTTTGCATCGCACTTGCTCCTCAGGAACCACGGCCCGCTGCCAAAGTTGTATTCGTCGGGCTGCACCAGCGCCAGGATTTGGTTGAGCGTCTGCTTGCTCTGCCCCTCGACCGACGAGACGCCCGCCGGAATCTTGTCGCGCACCTCGGGCAGCGAGCGCGCATAGTCGAGGTTGAAGCTGGCCATTTGCATGTTTGCCGTGCCTTGGCCTGCCCGCCCGGGACTGACATTGTGCTTGAAGCGGAAATTGACGGATTCAAACGCCATGAGGGCAATCACAGAGGCGGCTTGTCCGGCGCAGGTGAGCTTGTATTTTTGAAGCGCCGAGGCGATGAAGGGTGCGGCTTGGCTTGCGCTGCGGCATTCTTGCTCTTGGGCTGCGCAGGCTGGTGCGCTGGGGTCGAGGATGGCTTGTATGGCAGAGGCAAAGGCGGCGTCGCTCGAGGGCTCTGTCGGCGCGGCTAGGAGTTTGGGCAGCAGTGCCGCCATGACGATGATGAAGCGCATCGGTTTTTTTTTTTTCAAAGTCGTCTTTGCTGAGTAGACAATGTAGTTTGATGGCAAAAGTCGTCTTTGCTGAGTAGACAATGTAGTTTGATGGCAAAAGTCGTCTTTGCTGAATAGACAATATAGTATTGGGGATAAAATAATGGCTGCAGAGCAAACAAGATTGGATCAAGTATAAAAGAGGCCACACGGCGATTCAGCACTGCCTCGTTCACCGGGAACGTCTATGCGCAATCGCGTTTGCTCGCTCGGCCTGCCACCAACACCGGTGCGTGCTCCCACTGCCCGGCAAATACGGCAACTCGGCCAACAAGATGGATTACCCAAGAGATTAAATCACGCGCAAGAGAATAAATTTCTGTGACAAGAAGAAGAAGAAGGAGAAAACGGTATAGGCTTTGAAAGAGAGAGAGAGAGAGAATAAAGAGACAATCCTCCTACTCCGTCATGGCCAAGGTTGCCTTCTCCCTTTATACGTTTGTTTCGCCAAATGCTCCCCCCCTCCCTTGCCTCTTCTCACGGCGCCACTGCCATCCCGTCATTGTCTTACAATTTCCTTCTTCTATTCGTCCAGTCCCTTGAGCCGCCGGCGCCTTGTCCCTTGCGTGGCGCTTCCATGGGTCCACGTTTGCTCTGGAACACTGAGCGTCACCGCTCAAAGCTTACTTGTAGCCAGTCATTGCTTCCCACTTGCAATCCCTACCTCCTTTTAGCCTCTAGACAGCTCACAATCACCCCCAAAAACTGTCCAGGGGCTCGACTCTTTTATCCTTGAGCCTGCCGCGGCCAGGTAGTATTTGGCATAAGCCGCCATCCAATCTCTCTTCTCCCTAGTCTACTTGATACTAGCAGTTCGCCCTCACAGCTATGCTCGCCTTGCGGCCCCCCTATCCAGTTTCATAATAGGGCTGAAGCTGGCCGGCAACACCTGCTTGTGAATGCCCACCACTAAAAAGCCATGCTTCTCGACGTGGCACCATTCAGCATTGCCTTGCAAAAACTCTAATTCGTCTCAAATTCTCTTCAAATCACTTCAAATGTGGTGCCACACTCATTACGCCCCAGTCGCCATTAACCCTTTATAACACGGGGCAGTTATCCTTATTGGCCTGCCATGCTTGCTCAGCGTACGGCAATAGGAAATCTGTCGTCTTGTTAACCTCAACTTGCTTAATCTTGATGCCATGGGCCCCGTCTCACCCTGAGAAGTAAAATTGCAGTCCAGGTAGCAGTGCACCATGTCCCGAGTATAACCTGGGCCAAGGCTATTCAACACGCGTCCTTCAATGCTGGAAATAAATAAAAAAAGTCAGCCCGTCAACACCTCGCCGTTTTGAAGCAAATGGTGCAACCTACAAATCAAAAAAGATGAGATCCACCGTGCTGGGATTGCTTCCATCCTGCGGAAAGGATGCTCGCGTCTCCCAGTATCCGGCAAGGTCATAGTACGGAATGCCCGAGTGCATCGTGTCGTCTCCTACAAGATGAGATGAGCCAAAGGGTCCACGACAAGCACATGGAGGTGCATATTTTCAAAACACAACATGCATACCATCAGTTCCCCAGTCGTCCGACGTGACGTAACCCGGCACCACGGACTCCTGGCGGCGCACAATGCCCCTTGGCTCTTGGTGTGCGTCGTGTGCCCTCAAATATCCCAGTGTTGGGTTTGTGCATTCATCTTGGGGCACCGGCATGGAAACCAGGTCCCGCTTGTCAATTGGTCCTTTATTGAGGCTGTAATCAATCTTGCAGTCAGTTTGCTTGTCCCAGAGTCGACTTTTTGCGGAGCGCTACATACTCGTGGATAACTTTGGATGCCTTGTCAAAAGGCACATCTGCAATGTAGAAGAAGGCGTCTCGAAAGGGAATGACTATGAAGCTGTCATCATAGGTAAAAGGGCCCTTGTGCAAGTCAAAGCGCACGATGCCGGTATTGCCCATGATGATGCGAGCCTTGTCGGCTCGTGTTTGATTGATTACCACGGCAGACACAGCAGGGTAGATGACACCAGGAAAGATGTTGTCGGTAGAGTTGAGGGGGGCACATGTGCTGCACCAGGCTTGTGGAGCACACCCGTAAACCTGGCCCAGTCTCATGTCATTCCGTGTGACTGTGATATTCTTGGTGACTTGTTGGCCCGAAGCAGAGTCGTACGTGGCATTATCATAGCTGGAGTGATAGACAAATGTCTTGCGGTTCCAGTCGAGGTAGCGGCGCGAATACGTAAAGGGAGTCGTGGATGTATTGGTGGCGCGTCGCAAAGGATTGGGCACGCCTCGCGGATTCTTGACGCCTTTGAAACGGCTGTTGCACGAGTCAAACCCAGACATGGAAAGCCAGCCGAGCGTCTCGCAAAAGCGACCCGATTCGAGAGCGACTGACGAGTTGTCGTAGACTGCAAAGTCGCGGATATGTGTATGTCCGCCAAAGATTTGTATGGGGGTCTTGGGGTGACGGGCCCGTATGGCGTCAAAGACAGTCTTGAACGTGCTGTAGCGGTCCGTCTGGCGCACAGGATTGTGGCCGAGGATGATGAAGAGATCAACCGGCTTCTTACAGGCCAGGGCCTCGTTGAACCAGTCTTCTTTTACCAGTTGCTTGGCTTCAATGACCTGAGAAGCATTCGAGTTGCCTTGGCGTCTTGGGTTAGTAGCCTCTCAAGCAAGTGCCCTAGAATGGAGAGACGGGCTGGCGCAATCACCTTTAAAGTCAAAAAGGAGGCCAAAGGCCATGATGCGCAAGCCATGCTGCGTGGTAAAGTAGCGGTGGGTGGCGCCCACGTACTCAAACTGGCCTGACGACTGATTAAAGACTTTGATGTTGGATGTGACATAGCGGTCGCCCCATCTGCGAGCATAGTCGTGAAACATTTGGTAGGCCACGTCGGATACATAGAGCTCGTGGTTGCCTACATTACATGTCAGACATGTCGGATATGTCTCAAGGGGCTGATTTGGGGCTTTTTGTTTTACCCATTGCCAAAAGATCATAGTCAATCTCGTTAAAAATGGGCATCGAGGAAGCACCGTCGACCTCTGTGGAATCAGACAGGCCTGTGCCATCATGCAAATCGCCAGTGTCAATGAGCAGCAGATCAACGCCCTTGTCGCTGGCCGTCTGCTTCATACGGCGGGTAAAGGTGACGAAATCGCCCCAATCGGCACCGTAGTTTTGCTCTTTAATATGGCCTTGGAGCCATCCATGCGTGTCGGTCTGTAAATGGCGTCAGGAGAAGGGCTAGCCATGAGACAAGTCTTGATCAAATACCGTGTGGAGGAAATTGACTTGGCCCCATTCCAGGGGCGTCCTCGGTCCATAGGCAGCTTCCAGAGCACCGGGCTGCATGCGCTTTACATGGCGGACGTGCTCGATTTGATTAATTGGTCCATAGCAGCCGTCTGGACAGCACAAGGCGCCCGGGACTGGCAGCAGCAGCAGCAGCGACGACAGAGACTTGAGCATGGCAGATAGAAATGGCGAGGCCGACAAGGAGACATGCGGTGCCGGCTAGAGCTGGAGCTGCACCATATTATACCCTTGGTGGATATACCCGTGGTGGAAATGCGTGCCGCTATTGACTTTGGGCATGATCAGCCGTAAGCGTCTATCCCGATGCCCGCTTCCATTGTGCAAGAACAGGTCATGGCGAAGGGTGGGACATATGTGTCCAAATATGTTGGCCTCTTGTGCGAGGTGGCTGCTGCAACAGCCTTGTAATCTGGCTAGTCAAACACGGCCGTGTGTCGATGCATTCCTGCCAAGGTGTTCCTATAGCTACGTCATGCAGAGCTGCCAGACGGAGCTGAGATGCCTACTAGGTAAGTAGTAGTAGTAGTAGTAAGTTGAATAGCTGGGTCTATCTGCTAGACCAGAGTCGCAGCTCTCGTCCTCTTTGGAGGAGCCGAGTTTACATGTGTTGGCATGTATATGCAGGGTATATACTAGTATTACTACTAGTACGTAAGTGCTTGTGTTTATATCTCGGGTAGCACTTATAGTAGTAGAAGTAAAGTTGGCTACTTGCTAACAGATTAGGGCATGTTAGGTCATCTGTAGTTTATATGCTAGGTAGGATGCAGTACTTGGGGCGTCTAAAAACCGACCCTCCCTCTTAACCCTCTATACTACTCCAGGGAGAGGGGGGGTGCAAAGACTAGGAAAAAGACTGCTGACTGAGAAAAAAAAAGTGACTTATGTATACACATAAATTACTAGGCATTTTAGGTAGCTCCATTTAAGCTAATAATCGCGATAACGTAATTTTAGTTTTCTATCGTTTTTTCCCCCCTTTACTACACATCGTGAAGAGTTATTTTATAGCTTCTTTCTATAGCGTATTATAACTATAATTACGCCTTAATTATTTTTTTCCCCAGTCAGCAGTCTTTTTCCTAGTCTTTGCACCCCCTCTCCCTGGAGTTGTATGGAGGGTTGAGAGGGAGGGTCGGTTTTTAGACGCCCCAAGTAGTAGTAGCTTGTGTGCATGCAGGGTTTAGAGTAGTGCCGTGCGTCGAGTTGGATATGCATGTACATTAGATGTACATGCCTCTACATGGAGTACATACTAGTATGCATGTCCATTAGAGTAGTAGTTTATGTACAGCTTGACGCCACTGCCCGCTAGCTCCGCCCGCTGTAACTTGCCGCTCTCTGCACGCTACCGCTACCGGAATAGGGGCAGTAGATGGCTAGAAGCAGTCTCTTCTTCACAAGCAATCAGTCCCCTTTGGCCTCGTCGCTTGTCCGTCTCTGTCGACGCATTGCCCAATGCCGCACCCCTACTATCCCCCCTCGGCGCACATTGCCGGCTTTGCTCCCAATGTCTCTCCGCTCTGGCAGCTGCTGCCGCTGTTTGGTGCCGTCTTGACGCCTGTAGTTGCTGGCGCCTATCGTCTGTCTCGAGGCCAAGCACTGCTGGACCGCCTTGCTGCTGCTTGGTTCGCACTGTGTAAGTAGGCTGGCAGAGGAGCATAACAACTTGTTAATTCCTACATGTGCAATTTGCTCTCACGGCGTCAGACTAATGCCGAATAGGTGGCTTCTTGCATGTAGCCTTTGAAGGTAGCATTCCACTACATGCCTCGTATATACACTTCTCACGACAATGGAAGCCATGTTGACTTGGGACTCCTGGGCCAGGATACTATGTCGTCAACCGCTCCTCCATTGCCGCATCGCAGGCAGTGCCGGCCCAGCTGTGGAAAGAGTATGCCTTGTCAGACTCACGCTATCTGACCTTGGACGTCTTTACCGTTTGTGTTGAGACTCTGACGACGGTATGCCTTGGCTTCTTGACGTTGTGTCTTGTTCGACTAACCTGGTAGTCTCGTCCAGCTCATCCTCGGCCCTCTCTGCTGCTTCTGTCTAGTAGCTATTTTGTGTAACTGGCCAGCCCGCCATGCCTTGCAATCGATTGTCTGCACAATGCATCTCTACGGTGTGGCTCTCTACTATGCCACAAGCCTGGCTGAAGACGTGTCATACAGCCGCCCCGAGCCGCTTTACTTTTGGCTCTACTACGTTGGCTTTAATGCCCCCTGGGTCTTTGTCCCGCTCCGTCTGTCTCTCTGTCCGGGCCCTGTTGGCTTTTGAAGACCAAGACTGACTTGGCTTGTGCGCAGTGTTGCTCCGTGATAGCTACTCCCAAATCAAGGCGGCCTTTAAGACGGCTGGCCTCAAGCCCAAGAGCAGCTGACGGATGAGCAAGTGCAGCATGAGAAGAAGCTCATGAGGGCCAAGTCAGAGAGGACAAGAGAATGGCCATGTTGCACGGCATGAGAGTGCGTGTTGCATATTGCAGCCGAACAAGGCTTCGGGATGATGGGTAGCACGCGACCAACTGAGCCATGCATATCTGGGCCAGGATAAGACGATACAACAGGTCCAATTCATTATGCATAGCGTGCCATGTGGGTGCCACGCCATGCTTCCCGTGATGCAGCGGCAGCTTCTCCCATTGGAGCGAGAGGGGAGAGGGGATCTTGGCCAACATGGACATGGTGGCGACATCACGTTGGTTGTGCCTTTGTTGTTTACAAAAGGAAGAAGCAGGAGTGGTTTTGTTTTGGAGAGACGAACAAGACGTGCTGCTAGTTGACAAGACTTGAATCCAGACAAGATGTGCCGCCAGCCAAAGAGACTTGTATATAGACGAGGCGTCTAGGCTGTATCCTACAAGGGAGAGCAGTCAAGTGGCCTCACATCAACCCAGACATGGTCAAGCGTCAGCATGTGCACCCGCCTCCGCCTGGCTGCCCGCTGCGCCTTCTTGACAGCCGCCACCAGCCCGCCACCTGCATCCGTGGCGGCACGCACCTGGCCATCGCTAAAGCCCGCCTTGCGCACCAAGACGCGATGCGCGCCCTGGAGCTTGTGCGCCGGCACGGGGCCAAACTCGTGTGCCTGCCTCGTAGCCACGAGCTGCTGCACTGCGTCCTGGATGGCAGGCGACGTGGGCGCGCACACCACGGCAAAGTGCACGTCTTTGAAGCCGGACCAGCGGAGATGGAGTCTAATGTTTGCTCCGGCGAGGTTGTGGCGGCGCTTGGCGGGCTTGCATCGTGGAGGAGGCGGAGGAGGAGTAGCGTCATGGTTGGCGTTGCTGGGTAGTTGGGAAAAGGATAAAGGACTTGTTGGCGCTGAGGAGTGAGGAGATGAAGCTGGCGTTGAGGAGTAAAGAGAAGATGAAGGAGGCGTTGAGCAGTGAGAAGATGAAGCTGGCGTTGAGCAGTCAAGAGATGACGGAGTTGGCGATGCCCTCGAACAAACACGGTCCATGGCCAGCGCCGTGCGGTCGTGCAAGTCCTCAAAGGCAGCCTGGAGGGTCATTCCTTGGCCAGTCAACATGTTTATGCGCTCCGCCCCGTCCGTCTTGACGGCGTGAATCTGCCACGTAAATGTCTGCGCGTCGAGCTGCGACACCACGTCAATGTTGGCGTCGCCACCCAGAATGGCCTGGCAGTTGCCTAGACGCCCGTTAGCATCCATCTGCACCGCTCTAGGAGTTTGCCCGCCGACGCACTCTGTATCAGAGCTTGGTATATAATTCCCGAAGCACTCGAAGCCATTGTCCTCACCATTACCAAAAAAAGGGCAGAAAACCCCAAAAATAAAGAAATAAACGTCGTCTAATAATCCCCCTTTTTGCTTTGCAGACCCAGCCCTTTTTATACCTCGAGCCCTTGATACCCATCCACTGCAACACCACATCCGTCGTACTGCCTCTCCATCTCCCTCCCGCCTCCAAGCCCAAGCTCTCTCTCTGCAACGCAACCATGTCCAGCCCAAACTAGCAAACAGCCTTCCCCCCCCTTTTCTCCTCCTCTTCTCCCCCCAAGCCGTACCACAAACACTTGTCTCCCTGCTGCATGCTCCCATGCCAAACCGGCGGTGGCCTTGCTCCTGCCCGTTGCTTCCGCCTTGTCGAGATTGCGCCAACAGACAAACACGGAAAAAAAACAATAAATAAATAAATAAATAAATAAAAATAGAAAAAATAGAAAAGGCATAAAATAAGAGAGAAAAAGATGGAATTAGTCGTCGTGCTGCAAGCCACCTGCACTCCCAGCCTTTGCCGCGCCACCTCTTCAAGGCGCTCCGGCTCGGCACTTGCACAAGGACTGACAATCATCAATGTCTTTGAGGACTCTGGCTCGGCCACTCTCCAGTCCAATTACACAATTATCCCTCTTTTTACCAAGATAAAGTAAAAAAACTTGAAAAAAAAAGAGAGAGTAACTACCCTCTGAAAATGTAATCCTTCTCATGATCCAAGACGCTGCCTCTCCCACTTGGCCTTTTCCAGCTTAGCCGTCTCTTTTCTCCTCTTCCTCTTCCAGGACTACACACCGCCTTTGCATAATACTCCGATTCGACGCCTCCCAGCAGCACACAGGGCGGCCGGAAAGCCATGACGGCCGGCTTTGAAAAGGCAACTACGTGCTTCAACGTGACCCAAGCCCATCTACTACCCTCTGCAGCTTGATGCCCGCCTTGATCATTATCCATGTCGACCCCCCCAGTAGTCCCATGGCTGCATACACCATCAAACTCTGTCTGTCTGTCTGTCTGTCTCTGTCTTGATACAATGCTGCTGATGCAATCGGGGCCGGCATTGCCCCCTTAGAAATCTTCCTCCACCCTGCCGCTTTGAAGTCGCTCTACTCGAGCCGTCAAGGCTTCAAAAAGAGCACTTTCTCTCGATAGCAAGCCTTGCACTTGCTGCATCCTTCCCTGTCGGATATCTCGCCCAATTTTGGGCCCTGTTGGCGTCGTCATGTCTTCCTCACCCCCTGCCTTGATTGCCTCTTCCACCTCGTGCATCACCTCTGTCTGCAGCTTCTTGACGTCCTCTAGACGCTTCCACAAGTCCCTCTTGGGGTGCTGCTTGGCCTCGTCTTCACCCCTTTGTGCCGGCCCATCAATAGCACCCTCTAGAGCCTTGACCTCGGCCATAAAATTGCGCTCCTTGATGCTCAAATCTCGACCCTGTGCCCTACCGGCGAGTTTGCGCATACCATCAATCCTCTCTAGCAGCTTTTGCTGTCTCTCCTTGGCCTCGTTTATCCGCCGCACATGATTTTCATCGTCTGTTTCGCCGTCTTGGCGACTTGACCCATTGATCTGCTCAATCTTGGCCCCGACTTCATTGGCCTTGCGAATTTGTTGACGCAGCTCCTCCTGCAGCCGCAAACAGCGCCGAAACACTTCGGCTGCTGAGACCCCGAGCATAAATGTTTCATCGCTTACCACCTTGTGCGCATTGGTAAATATCTGAAGTGTGAGTGGACTAAGTCGCACTTCCTTCTTCACCATTGTTCTGTGCCGTGAAGTGCTAAGACGTTCCAGCAGCAGCGGCAGTGCTGATTCTTGATCAAAGGTATGCGGTGGTGTGAAGACGGGCCGCGCCTCATGGAACTCGAGGGGAGCCATGACAGCCTCGTCTTCAATTGTCCCCTCCCTCTTGATGGGCATGAAATCCATGTCCGGCGTCTCAAGCGTCAGGGCTATCGGGTCATAGGGCGTGGCCGAGAGCAAAAAGTATCCCAAGTCGGGATCTCGAATACTAACACAGGCCGCAAGCGGGCTGGCAACGTCGATGGGCGGCAGTTCATAGATCCGCTCCCGGCTTGTCGATTGCCCGTGCGCCAGCAAGCCAATTCTAAAGTCCTTGCCAGCCTGGTTGTCTCCATTCAGCTCTCTCTCTAGCCGGAACACCCACGATGCCAAGGACAAGAAGGTTATAGCCACGTGGTGCGTGACAAAAAAGTTGTATCTCGACGTGGCATCTGTGCTGAAGACTGGCCAGGCTTCGTCATGCATCTCAATAGTCGTCATGGTGTCGAGTGCCTGGATTGCAAGCAGGCATGGCGCTTCTGGCGGCGGCGGCAGTGTCCTTGCTCCCTTGGGCTTGTTCTTGGAGGGGAGCCATTGAGCCTCGACGCCCTCAAGATCGAGATAGATGCGCACCTGGCCGCTGGTTGACACAACGCAGACAGTGGCCAGAGACAGCCCTTGCTGCTCGCCATCGTCCAGCTCCAACTCCTCGTCCTCGTCTTCGCCCCTCATCAGGTCTTCAGTGTCAGTTTTTTGCCCAATCACCATAATGTCCGTCAACCTTGAGTCCAGTTCGTCGCCCGTCTCAGGGTCACATTCGAGAAAGAGTGGCCCTTGGAGTCGAGGGACAGCACCGGGCAGTTTGGGCCGCTTGTACACTTCAACATCGGGCTCGCCCACTATATCATGGATAATATGCGGCTCCTGCTTGTCGATATCGCCCATCCACTGCAGCTGCTGTTGGACCTGCAGCTTTTCCGTCTCATCGGCATCAGCATCGTCTTCCAAAGCGCCCAACTTGGCTACAATGGATACTGATAAAGATGGTATCAGCGTCGGTGGCGGTGCCCAGCGCTCTGGCAGCACAGGACATAGAGCGTAGAGATCGCCTTCTCGCATGGCGATCCATAGCGTCATGCTGTCCCAGCCGCCAGACTCCCTGGCGGCAAAGGCGGCCGAGGCCACCTCCATCTCAAACATGTCGGGAGAAAAGACGGTATTTGTAGTCGATGTAGATGGCGCAAAGTCTTGCTCCAAGACAACGCCATCGGCCAGCTTCTTGAGATCAATCGAGGATGCAGGTGTATCGTAAGACCAGCGGTTGTCCGTCAGCTCCCAAATCCTCACAATGGCATCGGCTGTGACTGTGACAATACAGGAGCCTTTAACACCGAGCGGATGCCACAAGGCCGACATGATGGGCGAGCGCGACGTGACATGCGTAGTCGGCCCCAGCGTCAAGATTTTGGGTCGTATAGGTCCCGTGTCGGCGCTCGTCAGATGGCTAGAGTCGGGCAGGAGGCAAATGTGCACAGTATGCGTCGTGAGAATAGCAAGCCGGGTAGAATTGGGTGACATGATGAGCTGGCGGATTTCGCTTGCTACCGGCAGTTTCAGGACCTGTGTCTCATCTTGGTCAATTTCGCCCTTGGCCAACATTGCTGCTGGCAGCTGCTACTCACACGGAAGCCGTTGCCAGCCACAAGGTCAGCATGACCTTCAACCGACTCGAGCACATTTTGGTTCTTTGCTGGTGACGGCGAGCCATGGCTGGCATTTGAGCTCTGCTGTTTTGACAGCCACTGATCCCTGACATAGACCAAGTCTGCCCATCGAATCTCCTTGCCCACGGCAACAAACACCTCGGTGCCGCGCCGCGCAATAGTCCGGCGAGGTCCTAGAGCAACATTGCTCTTTTGCAGGTACGACGACGAGAGGGTTCGAGGCCGCAGCGTTTCGGGTGAAGCGTTGAACAGCTGGTGCCCAGGCGCGTTGCGAGACAGCCACGCAGCCGAATACTGCTTAACTTTGGGCATGCTGTCTGCAGCTTAGCCACTCGATGCTTCCTGTCGCCACAGCAGCTCAATGAAAACAGGGAGCAGACAAGTCGTGATGGAGCGTCGAGTTGGGTAGAAAATGTAGACAGACCTGTTGCAGAGTTAATGAAAAAAACGCCAAATTTCATGTCGCTTCGTGTTAGCGTGAATGCGAGCTGTTTAATCTAAATGAATGCTACGAGGTAGCAGTAGGTACATACCTGTTAGTAATAGTGCATACCTGCAAAAGTATTTACACGGCTTACAAAGCTCACCAAACCAACCTCTCTTATTACTAGCTTGCTTCTTATTACTACTACTAGTAATTGGCTTCAATCCGCCCGGCCGCGCATTGAATCACCGTTTAGTTTACGCCGTATACAATATTCCCAAGATGCCGCCTGTCATTAGAAGCACCGTCGACCGCCTCGATAGACCAAGCGCCTACTTCAATAACAGAGTGCACCTCTACAAAAGCCCACACCTGCTCCAAGTATCAAGCGCTCATCATTTTTCTTGACAGAACAAACGAAGACGTCGTGACGACGACGACGCAGCTGATGAACAACTTGAACCCGCCGTCGACCCTCTTGCCAATGCCACAACTCTCTATGTCGGCAATCTGTATGCCTCTGCAACCGACTTTGCATGCTCCTCTAGACCTCCTCTAAACTTTGCTGACCCTCTCTTCCTAGCTCTTTCTACACGACTGAAGAGCAAGTATACGAACTCTTCTCCAAATGCGGTGAGATAAAGCGTCTGGTAATGGGCCTTGACCGGTTCCAAAAGACTCCCTGTGGCTTCTGCTTTGTCGAATACTACACCCACCAAGATGCGCTGGATTGCATGAAGTATATTGGCGGCACCAAGCTCGACGAGCGCGTCATTCGCACCGACCTCGACCCGGGTTTTGAGGAGGGAAGACAGTACGGACGCGGCAAGTCAGGCGGCCAGGTTCGAGACGAGTATCGCGAGGATTACGACGAAGGACGCGGTGGCGTTGGTAGGGCTATCAATGCGGAGCGTCTCCGGGACTACGACGAGCAAGGACGCTACGCGGGACGGTGACGACGGACGCATTTACCTGCATTTGGCTCATGGGAACTGAGCATTGATACCCTCCATCTAGAAGCCCAGGCTGCATGATTGAACAGTTTTGATAAGAGATGATATCGTAATCTCCTGTAGTCTCCCTGCCGTCAAAGTCGGAACCGGTATCCAGGTTGCCACGACCCGGGCTCAATTCTCTAGTCTCAGGCCCAGTATCCTGTGTAATTGTACACATCTGCCACCCATTGTCCTTGGCAAAGGCTGTACCTAGACGCATATTTGCCAGAGAATTCGGACGGATGATGGATTGCGGGTGTAGGGTTGTCCATGTAAAGGTCGGCTCCTTGGTGTTTTGAACAAATTCTTTCAAAACCCTGGGGGATTGATTCTCTGCGACACTTTTGTCCATTTTGGTAATTCTTGAGCCAGCATCAGCAACTGCATCTTGTAAAGACTAGGCATACGCAAACAAGCAAACGTACTGTGGAGGCCCTTGCGATATTTCTTTGCCTTGCGGTCAAACAACGTGTACTTGTCCCGCGGCAGCATCTCGGGCTCGGTGGGCATTTCAGCTTTCCACTTCTGCAGCGACCCAATGGGACCATGTCCATTGCGCTTCAGGGCCGTTTCGAGCGTCGCCACCACGTCATCGACGGCGCGAAGGCGTTCTCGTTGTCGGCGCTTCTGGAACTTGGACATTCGCCATGGAATCTTCCACAACAAGCCGCCCGAAAGTGGATTTGTGATGCGAAAGGGACCAAACATATCTTTCCGGCGCTCTCTCCTCGAGGAGCTGAGTATGTTTGGTGAGGCCGCTATTGTCGTCTTTTTATGTTGTTGTCTGTGGGCGCAAGGCGAGGCTGCAATTCTCCACCAAGGCTGCCGTGTGCACCAGCAGTAGGTAGCTGGGGCTGCTGCTGGGAACAGTGGAGCGGCTCATGTCAGCAGCCTCAGCTTCGAAACACCAACGACGAGCCCATGCATCACCCATCAAGTCTCGTCACCAAGCCTCAAAAACCTGCAGTGGAAACAGTCCTTGGAATCCACGTGTCGCTCATTTAGACTTGTCAGGCAACTTTGCAGCAGGCGCCCGCCGCCTCTGCTGCCAATGCGCTTCCCACGATGAGCTACTACTTTGCCATTGTCGGCGCCCAGGACAACCCGCTTTTCGAGTACGAGTTTGGCACATCGAAACAAGGCGGCGACGGCCAGTCACGCTTTACCGACCAGCTGCGCCATCTCAACCAGTTTATCCTGCATTCTAGCCTCGACATTGCCGAAGAGGTCCAATGGGCTCATGGCCAAATGTAGCCAAGACACCTTGATCCCGACTTTTCTGTATGAAGCTGACAAGCCGCCAGGTACCTCAAGTGCATAGACAAATTCTTCAATAACTACATGTCTTGCTTCGTTACCGGCGCAAACGTCAAGTTTCTTCTCCTGCATCAACCGTCAGCTCCTGTCCCGACCGGAACAAGCGGAAGCTCCTCGCGCGCATCAACTGCCATTGGCGCCAACCCTACCAGCACGGCTACAGAAGAGGCCATTAAACTCTTCTTCAACGAGGTCTATGAGAACTGGGTCAAGGCTGTTATGAATCCATTTTACAAGGCAAATACCCCCGTCCGCAGCCCAACCTTTCGGGCACGCGTCGCTGCCGCTGGGCGCAAATACTTGTAGGACCACGATGGAGTTACGATTGCTCGCATTTGCCTCGCCATAGCCACATGAATGATGCCATGGATGAAGCTTCTTGGGCTATTTGAACAGACATGATATCCCATAGTCATACAGTAACGGCTCCCTAGAAAGTGGACCATCTGTGTATTGTTTGCTTGGGAATGCGGTTCCTGAAAACATTGTTTGCCTTCGTGGGAGTCCCCCCTTGGGACTCTATTTGTCAATAGTGGTCGTTACAAGGGCTAGATACACATTCAGAGAGGCCAGAACGCGCAACAGAGTTGGCAATGCATGATTTACTGCTCTCTTGTAACGTAAAAAAAGGCCATCTTCCATGACGCCTAGAGTCATACCCCATACCCCAAACGCCGTGTTGAAAAATGAAGTATTAAATCCCATGCCGCCGCTTTCATCCTGTGCAGAACATGCCGCAGTTTGCGCCACCCACCCAGGGAAGCAAAGCCCGCTCTAACCACCGAAACCGTACAGAGTGCGGCCCTGGCGCTTGAGGGCATAGACAACGTCGAGCGACGTGACCGTCTTGCGCTTGGCGTGCTCAGTGTAGGTGACGGCATCACGGATGACACCCTCGAGGAAGGTCTTGAGGACACCACGAGTCTCTTCGTAAATCACTAGGAGGCAACGCGTTAGATGATTGTGTTTCACAAATGGCGCAAATAATTGTCCAAACTTACTGGCAGAGATACGCTTGACACCGCCACGGCGAGCCAGACGACGGATAGCGGGCTTGGTAATTCCTTGAATGTTGTCTCGCAAAATCTTGCGGTGACGCTTAGCGCCACCTTTGCCAAGGCCCTTGCCACCCTTGCCACCTATGCCACATCATGTTAGCATTCGTGTTGACACTCAAGCCTCAATCAAACGACGCGTTTATCGCTCGGTCGGCATCTTGAGGAGCGCCCATGGCGATGACAAACTGGAACGCCTCCGATAAAGACCCATAAAAACAAAGCAAAAAAAGTATATATATTACTATACTTACGTCCAGTCATCTTGATAGATGTTGATCAAAAGTATTCGTGATTAAATGGTGTGGTGTTTTGGCGTTGTGCAGAGGCGTGCGTGAGAAAGCGGGGGAAATCGGGAAAAGGCTGCGAAAAGGGGGGGACTGGCAATAAATACGTGCGCGAGATCAGTCACCGGCGCGCATCAGTAATGTACATGAAAATGGATCCCGTTAGAGACTTATTATCTAAGGGGGAAAAAATACAATCCCGAGGCAAGCATTTTTTTTAGCACGCAAGTGGGGGACATTTCCGAATTGAGCTCCAGAGGGGGGTGAGAAGACCAAAGGTCAAGTACTCGGGCCGTACCTGCTGATTTGCATCTGAAACCAGCCGCTGGAACACGCGTACTTTTTGTTAATGTTGGAATCAAAACAGATTTTTGGTTGGACCAAGCGCTTCCCGCGCTTCCAAGACCGTTGACATAAGCCAACGCCTCTTAAACTTCTGTATGCGCGAGTTAATCTTGAACGACGCCCAATACCCGGCTCTACTCACCTGTTTTTCTGCTACCTTGACGTTTAATTCGGCTGGGCTGACGCGTGCGCGCCTTTGCTGACTAAGTCGAGCTCTACAACTACCGCAAAATAATCATCACGTGAGCAATTCTGCAGTTTATCAGAAAAGCTTAGCCGCTTCGACTTGTACTACACTTCTACCGAAACAAAATGTTTAAATTGTTAAAGGATTAATGCGACTTGTTACTGTTCGATAAGTCCTCGAATATCTCTTGGTGTCCATCAGGAACCTCCATTTTGGCTTTGGGGCGTGATAGTCTCCCTTGTCGCAAATTTCTTTGGCCAGCTTGAGGACTGCGGGAGAAAACGTCAATCGTACCAGAGCGGATTCGCCATGATGATGTGGATGTTTCTTCTTTCGTTTTCTTAGCAACAAGTGACTGCGTCTTGTGTCGTGCTCGCAAGAACTATTATTCTTAAGCTTAGTGAGAATATGTTTATTTCGCGGATATTAATCTTGGGTGAATTAAGTAACTGGTTGTTGCATGCTCGCGTGCCAATGATTGGCTGAAGCTCGTTGCGTGGATGTCCGTAGACTGCCACTAAGTATATGGAGTAATAAATAACTTTTGTGTTCGATTTCAATAATAAGTACAGCTAATTCTTTCTCATATTTCCTCAATCAAGTAGTGAATTTTAAACTTGGCAATGAATCGTCATTTATTAAGCTTGCGCAAACAGGTTTCAAGTCACATTGCCACCTTCACCACGCGTCTTTCTGCCCGTGGGAGAATTGACCGACGCCAACAAATTCAAGGCGCAAGGCACCGTTTTGATTGTTCTTAGCCTTGGCCCTCTGTTCTCATGAATGCCACTTCCACATCCCCTTTTCAACCTGATGATTATGACGTAGTCCTAGACAATGGCATCATCTTTGTAAAAGTCTTCATCCAGAGCCAAGAAATTTGCCATACATCCCACTACTATATATGTCAAAACCAGATACATTACGGGTACCAAAATTCCTTGCGACAAATTTCCTTTTAATGAGGATCCGGCTGTCGTCTATGAGCACAAAGACCGCGAGTCAGTGTATCGCCAATCCTTACGGCTTGTGAAATTTTCACGAAAAAACCAGCCTTTAGCTTAGATACGTATTCTATAAATAAGCATTGCTATCTCGTTCAGAATGCGGCTGTGTCAGCTGCTTGACCCAGTAACAAGACCATGACTTCTACCTAGGAACACAGAATTGGCGATTGGCCCTTGACGGAATATCCACTGGGTGTAATTTCGATGTCTCCAACAGCGAGACCATCAGACGTAAAGGCTGCCTTTTTTCCTCCAATCTTGAAGACGAGCACGTCTTCCTTGCGGTCCCAGTCCCTCTTGAGCCAACACTTGCGCTCGGGCAGACACTGCTTCTCAAAGTCAAAGTGAAAGCCCCAGATGCCAACCAAGTCATGGCTCTGTAAAGGAATTTCGCCCAGCACCGCCACCTTGTTCTGATAGTAGTCCTTGCATTTCTTCTGGCAGTCCGGGAAGCTCGATGTCTTGTCATCGAATTTCTTGTCGCAGTCTATATCCTCAACAACGGGATCCATCGTGTACGCGGCGGTCCAGTCATAATCGTCTTTACTCAATGCGTCGGCCAGCTTGGCGTCCTTGGCCTTCCAGTATTCCGTGTCCCACGCGTTCAAGTCGACGTCTGTTGACTTGTTGGGTGGGTTGTCGGCTCGAGTAGACAGACTGCTGCTTGGGCTGTTGTCCATGGGGCTAGCAGACGCCAGTCCAACAATGGCAAGAACGGCATGGGCTTTCATTTTGCTAATAGTTGAGATGAAATCGGCATATAAGTTTGCAATAAGCCTAACGATTGAGACGGAATAATTCCAACGTTATTGAGCACTGTGATAATGACAAGACTTCAAAAGAGCGTCACAAGAGAGTTGAAAAGACTGTGTTTGTGAGGCTCAAAGGAGAACATTGGATACGCAAGGTCATGGTTCAATTTATATAGTCATTGAAGAGCTCTCTCACGATTATCAAGAGTGCTCCAAGACTTCGCTTTCCTTGCACGATGGTTCCATAAAAAGGACACGAGTCGTGCAAAATCATCTGTTATAGTAGCAACTTTGTGTGCATGGCTTTGCAGTTGCATTTCTCACCTTAGCTCGCATAAACCATCCGACCCAGTCATGATGTAGCAAGACTCCATGTTTTCAAGGCTGGCCTTGAGTCTAGCAGACTTGCTCCTTCAAATTCCGATAGATTTCGCAAGGTTGACACCAATGAGCGACGGTCAACTTGACATCGATGAGTATTCCGGATGAACCCCACAAGGTCTGTCCTAGTGACTGTCGATGGCTCAAACTCGACCGCCCGTCCTACAATTTCGACAATTTTAGTCTCGGAGTTAAAGTGTAACCACTGTTTTAAAGACAGAAGCGTTCCGAAAAAGGCTTTTCTTGGCGGCATCCTTCGGCTTATTACACCCACGCTTGAATTGTCCACATAGGCTCAGCTATAACCCAGACCATCAGCTCTTTTGCATGCATCTAAGTATTCTCTTGACTCAATGCATAGGACTTGGCCAAGAACGCGGCATTTTTCCAGAGGTTTTAACGATTTGCTGTTCCATTATTCTGATCCTTGTACGCTCTAAATATAGGGCGAAGCTCTTCGTCACTTATGCTAGTGGTTTTGATACTCATACTAGGGGCTTCGCCACTCACGCTAGGGACTTTGACCCGTGTACCAGAACATTTGCCACTCAACGTGTAGCTCACAAGACTAGACAGGTCTCTGGCATCGTAATTGCTGGCTCCATTGAATCACAGGCTTTAACAACGTGACGATCACTACCTTGATGAGAAGGGTATTTGACCACCAAATATCCTAGCATAAGAATTGAAAATCTGGAGTTTCAAAACTCCCAACTTGAGTGTCAAATCCAGGCTTGATTGTCAAAAGTCTTGACCTGAGTGCTGAAAACCCTGTCCTTTCGAAAACTTTAGTCAGAGTGTCAAATAGCAATCTCTAGATGAACCTGGCTTCCAAGGCCCCCGCTGGTTTACCATTGTCTACAGGCTACCCCTATCCTTTGCCACCATCTTATGCTCTCAAATCTACTCACTCGGAATCTCTACCAGCTCCGAAAGTTTGTCCTTGAAAGCAAGCATCTCGACTTAAGTACCGCTACTTGGTTGCCTCATCTCTTGTGGGCTCGCCCCACGGCATCATTCTCAGCCTCTTTAGGTTCTAATTCCATGGGCATACCACTAAAGATTTCTTTTGGTATGGCAGAGGCTCATTGTCGCCTATTTCAAACTCGATTGGTTTCCCCGTGCAAGACAGGTGCCGTTGGCTCAGCAGAATCATCAGGCCCCTTTATTTGAGAGGAGTTCTTATCCAGGTCCTCTAGCTCGTCCCATTTCTCCGAGTTCGCATCAAATCCGTCATCGGGCCAGGAGAAACGCTACGCCTCCTCACATCCCCACTTCTCGTCGAGTCTACACGCGCTTGTCCATCTTCCCCGACAATTCACTAGAGAGTCCTCGAGTTCTTAGAAGGGGTTTAGTAGCAAACCTGTACGAACTCTTTGCTCCAAGCCTGGCTTGTTGCTCCTTTATTGGGATCCGGCCCACTGTGGCGGTATATACGAGATACTTTGAAGCAGCTCTACCACAACTCATTCGAGGCATTTAGCTCTTACATAGTATCTTGGCTGATGCATAACTATATGATAGATGCAGAAGAGCGGGACAAGGATTGAGCTTTTCCATCTTCTCTCTCAAACGAGCCACATCCCTGGCTCTAGCGCTGAACACGAGACAATGGCGTCTTGACTCGAATGTCCAACCCATGACCCTTGTGTATAGGGCTTGCATATGAGCGGTAGCACCGGCATTACTGCTATACCACTTGTTGGCCAGCTGGAACCAGAATTGCAGCCGCTTTTGCCGCTTCTCGATGATTTGCATAATGGACATGATGGCATCACCAAGCGCTCGCCTATTCAATACAAGGCCCAAGAAAAGTTTGAAAGGTCTGCAGGCGTGGCAAAAACAATGCAACAACAGGCAAAGTCTCAATTCCGTGTTTATTTCAAACTTGTATTCCTTCATTTCATCCAGAGTCTCACAAGGCCCTAGAAAACCCGATAGGTCAAGCATAGACCATTATGCGCCAAGGGACAAAGTCTCAAGACAATGTTAACTTTGAACCCAACGGCCTTGTCCCTCCCGTTGGCTCTCGAGTCAACAAGACTCAAGAAGAAGCCAGCAGGGGTAGAGTACGATGCGCCAAAGAATCAAGTCTGAAGACCATGTTGATTTCATCGAGGCCGACAAGGTACGGTAAAAGTGAGGATTCCAGGAATGCAGCGATTTTTCCGGTAATACAAGCAACACAAGCCGTATCCTAATCTCTATTAAAGATCCAATAAAACCTCGAGTATAGATAATATCTTTTGATATAATAGCTCAACCCGTTTTCTAGTAGCTTCCTTTTGAGATGTATTTACTTTTCTCTGGCGCATGACAAGTGAGTTGCATTTACTCTAGGAGCTGGTTCCAAACTGCCAAGGCTCTATGCTCATAAATTAACAATTCTTTGCTAGGTACTACTCATTTACAAAGTTTATCATTATTAGTCTAAAGACCCAAGAGTCTATTTTGTCACAGCTCATGGTCTGAACTCTGGGGGCCCTAGTCATGCACGGTACTCGTTGCCGGCATTACTCGGACCGTGGCATGAGGCATTGAGCATAACGACTTGATACCTGTAGGTGCCGGGATGGCATTGATCCCGGTTCTTAGCACGCTTAGTTTTGCCATGGCTACAACGAACCATTCCGACTAGCAGTCCACGGACGAAGCTCCTTGTATAGCTGTTTTGCTACCGCACACTTGTCTCGGCGCCCTGTACAAGCTCCCAAGGCTAATGTCCCTTGATGGGAAACTCTGCTGCAGAATTGGAGCCACGAGAATATGTATTGCGGGCTCCATGTCGAGAGAGGCAATATAGTCACGTGTTGAAATCCGCCATGTAAATACCAGTACTAATGATTGCTGTGTTGCACAATGTCGTCACTCTTTGCATTCCTGGAAGCAACTCACTCCACTTTATCCAACATTATTATTTTCTGTGCTTTCAGCTTTGTCAAGTTGTACAGACACACACAGACACACACACACACACACACACACACTCTCTCTCTCTCTCTCTCTCTCTCTCTTGATCCTCGTCTTGGTCTCTTGTTGGCAATAACAGACACCCTAAGTGACCAAAGCAAAGCCTAGTCGTATTCGCGTAAAGCCAAGATGCATGCAAACTCATCCAATCTCTCGCTGGCCTTGCATACTATCAACGGCAACAGACAAGCATGATACTTCAAGTACAACCAATAATGCCCACACTCCCATCTTTTGATATGCCCCAAGCTTCCCGCCTCTCCGTGCAAACCCAAGATGAACGCCAATGCCATGCAGCTACCTAGTTAGTTATCGCGTACCGTTCCTCTCGCCATGACGGCTGATGCCGTGCCCCTGTTGCCCCCCCTCGTTTTGCCAACATGATGCCGCCTGTTTCTCGGCTGCTGTTGCAAAACAGTGGCACAATCCACCATTACCCTAGGGTAGTATTACAATCCACTCGCCCGTGCCTGCTGGTCCAGGGCTGAATCTGCATCAATCATGCCATCACGCAATCATTGAGTCGTCCATGGATACATCGTCGTCTTCCAAGCGCTCGATTGCGTCCTTGATCTTGGGGGCAGCCTGCAATGACAACAGCAACTTGTTAGCCCATGTACTACAGCGACTGACTCTGCCTGGCGTCCTACACACCTTGGGGTCGAGTGAAAGCGCAATCGTGTAGTGGCGCACCGACAGCTGCTTCTCGTTTGTGCGCCTGTACAGGGTGCCGAGTAAAAAGTGCACCGTGGCCTCTTCGGGTGCCAAATCCTTGAGAATGAGCAACTCGCGCCGTGCTTCTTCCGTCTTCTCCAGCGAGAGCAAAGCCCGGGCCTTCTTGTACCGGGTTTGGGCCGCCCGCGGTGCCAGCTCGGCCGCCTTTGTGTAGGCAGCAAGAGCCTGCGCCATGTTGTTCTGCTTCTCCAAGACGGTTCCCATGCAGCAGATGAGGACGGCATTGTTGGGGTTGATGATTTGGGCCGCATAAAAGTGCTCGTGCGCCCTGTCGTATGCACCGAGCCGCTCCTGCACGCGGCCAATGCCATAGTAGGCATTGTAGTGCCGTCTGTCGGCAGCAATGGCTTGGCGGTAAGCCGTCAGCGCCTTGTCGTATTCTTCGTTGGAGACATGCTCGTGGCCCTGCAGAGTAAAGGCATAGGCAAACTTGGGGTCCAGCTGCGTTGCCCGCCTGAAGCACTTGAGCGCCTGCTCGGGATCCCGGGCCAGCGACCAGGCATTGCCCAGAGCGCACCAGGCCTGTGGCGAGTGCCAGGCTGCGTCCACCAGCTCGTGGGCCAGAAAAGACAGGTCAGTCTCGCGCTTCAGGTGCCACAGAATGGTCGAGTACACCTCCATGTCCTGCAGACGAGAGGGGGCCTGGATCCGCAGTCGCCGAAAGAATTTCTCCGCCTCGGCATACGAAGCCTGCTCGTAGTGGGCGCGCCCCATCTGGGACAGGACCCAGGGCGTAGTCTGGTGCGCTGGTGGCAGTCCACTAAGCGCTTGCAGGGCTTCCATGCACTGGAAGCGAGAGAGGGCATAGTAGCCGTTGCCTAGCCGCTTAAGCAGGTCGAATATCCATCGCAAGACTTCCTCGGTCCGGCTCGTGTCCGGCTCGACCAATCTCGACACCATGGGCAGAGGCGGAGGCACCTCCTTGACCCGGGACATTTCACCGTGGTCAACATCGCCGTGGTCCTCAAGAGGCTTCCGGTTGCCGCTGACTACGCGGCCGACGCTTGACGTGCCGGGCCGCAGAATGCGCGAGACGGGGGGCCTGGCCTTTTTCAGCTCGCGGCCGGCAGAGGCTCCTGCAGCGGGAGCAGCCACATTTGCTTTTGCCAAGGGCTTGAACATGTTGAGGCGCGCGCTGCGTCTCATGGGCGGCTCCTCTGCGTGCGTCGTCGATCGATGCACGGGATGTCCTGACAAGGTTCGCTTCCTATCGGCGGTGCCCAGAGACCCCGAGCGCATGGCGGCGGGCGACACATTGGCGGCTTCTGCCATGAGCTCGACGGGCTGTTCGGGCCCTCGCTCATGTGTCCGTCCGTTTCGCTTCGCCCCTAGTTTATAATTGATGCGAAGAGGAGCTTCGGTGCCAGAGTCCATGGTTTGCGCATTGCGATTCTTTCGGCCTGGAGCCTGTGGTGGCTCCTGTGCATATCCAGGCCGCGCAGCTGCACTCTCCGATGGCGGCGTGCCCGTCGGCGTTTCCACGCCCTCCATGGCAAGCTGGCTGCTGGTGGACGAAATGGCACCTCTCAATCTAGCATTTTGTATTCTCGACGCAAAGTCGCCGCCTGCCTCGGCAAACATGTCCACGACAGGGCCCGAAGTTTCTGAAGAGGCGGCAAACGGGTCCTCCATCAAGTCTGTCGGGTTGCGCTGAGCAGAGCGCTTGCAAAGTACATCCAAGACGCCTGCCGTGCCATGGTCGCGTCCGACAGCGTTTGCATCGTGCTGGAGGCTGTGCACGAGCAAGTCGTTGGCTTTGAAGACGTTGGGCACTCGCACGTTGATGCCCATGTCACAGAGAGCGGTAAAGGCATCCCACATAAAGGGGTTCTTCTTAATCGCCTCCTCGAAGCAGCTCACTGCTTTTCTCTTGTCCCCATATGCGCGATGCAGCTTGCCCAGAAGGCAGAGCAGCGCTGGAAGGTCGGGGTCTTGGGCTCGCGACGTGCAAGAATGCTTGCCCAGGCTGCACTTTTGTGTCCACAAGCCCCGCGATTTCTCCAACGCCACAATTCCATCCTTGTGTCGTTCCAAGGCTAGACATGCCTGCGCAAATACCCAAGTAGTGCCGAGATGCATGCCGCGATAGCCCGTGGCTTTACTGACATCATAGGCGGAGCGGAAGTCGCCCACTCGGAGGTGGCAAAGGGCATAGAGATGAATGGCAACGCCTGCCTTGATGTCCAGGGCGACGAGGCGCTCAGCAAAGAAGAGGGCATTGTCGAGGGAGCCGTTGTCGAGATGGTAGTGGACGACCTGCTGCAACGACTCGCTGAGAGCAGTGGGATTGGGCGCCATCATGGGCCAAGACTAGCACCTGTGGTCAGAGTATGATGAACGGAAAAGAGGGCCTCAGTGGCGTGGGCGAGCCATGGGCTGCGTCGAGGCGTGGCAGAGGCTCAGCTTGCGTCGTTGCCACGTCGAGCAGTGGCGCTGGCGTCAGAGCCGAGCGTTGGAGCAGAGCAATGCTGTCGGCCAAGTGCAAGGCCAGAGCAGCTAATGAATGAGTGCAGAGTACAAGGCCGTTGGGTCTGCCAGACAGACAGAGATAAGATACGGGCAACCGACGACAGGCTAGATGAAGAGAAAGGTGCCAATGAGAAACAAAGAGCACGGCGAGTCAATGTCACGACGGGCGCATCGCCGGTCAAGTGATGTTTGCGCAGGCCTTTGTGCCGCCTCAACCTCTCGACGTCTGAGTCGCAGCCAGACCAAAAGCACGCTTCGAGATGGAGGCCAGAGGCGCGAGGAATGAGCAATCCGTCAAGTCAAGACAGACATGGATGGGATGGTTGGCAGGCGCGCAGTTGTTGTTGGTGGCCGCGGCCTGATTGGCGGCCGAGCGACAGACGGGGCGCGCCGTAAATTCTGCCCAGCAACACCTGGGCTGCGCTAGCAGCTGGCAGCGCGCTATGCTTACTACTCTAGTCCTACTAGGTACAGTACCTTGCCCACACCCACACTACCAACAGGTACATACATACTAGTACATAGATGCTTACGGCGCTTTTGCCACGGTCGGTCCCAGCAACGGCCCTGGCGAGCGACACCCTGGCCTCTCTAGTCCTTGTCCTTGCTAGTCTACCAGCAAAGGCATTCACACAACAGTCTAGCCAGCCCTTTTTTTTCCGCTGCCACTCTCTAGCTCTCCTTGTTGTTGCTCTTGGCTGCACCGTTGCCAGCCCCCTCTCGTCTCACCTCATCCAAAACCGCCATGGCGCAAAAGGCCAAGAAGGACCAGGCCAAGAACAATGCCGCCGCGCTAAGTCGCCTGCATCTGACTTCGCTCGCCCTCAACCTCGTCTTCCTGCTCTTTCGCTTCGCCCTGGCCCCGTCCCGTTCACTCGTCGCCTACGTCGTCTTGTCCATACCAGCGTTTGCCTGCCAGTATGCCCTTGAAGCTGCTGGTCGGCCGCGATTCGATGCTGCCTCGGGCGCTCTCAGGACTGCAGGCCAAGACTTGGCCGCCCCGGGCTTGACCGAGTACATGTTTGACGTCATCTGGGTCACTTGGGGCTGCCTCTTCGCCGTCATTTTTGCCGGCAATTGGGCCTGGCTACTCTGGGCCGTAATTCCCGCCTATGGCGTCTACCTTGGCTCTGGCCTGCTGGGCTTGGGGCGCCAGAAAATGGCCCAGATGCAGGCCGACGGCCAGCCGGGCCCTTCTCAGGGCAATCGACGGTCAAGAAGAGCTGCTTGAAAGCCTAGACTATTTTCCAAGAGCCGCCAAGTTGCCTCAGCCTTGGTCTGACATTGCCATATACAAAACTTTGCCTCATTCTGCCGCAATATGCCCGGGCCTCTTTCCCGTCCAGCGTTGGATCGTGTCGTCGTCGACTCGACGCACCAGCACGTGGATATGTTCCAGTGTCCTCACGCTCTGCAACGCAACCCAATTCTTGAACCAGAGGACCTGATCCCCCCCGCCCGGCCCTAGCGTGTCGACAAATTCTCGCTTCACAAAGTCTGCAACTAAAGCCCTGCTCTGGGGCGTCATGTCACCGGTCGCAGGGTCCGTGGGAATCAGGGTTCGGCTCCACACGACCAGATGCTTGATGTCGGGCTCCATGCCATAGGGCCAGTCATTGAGCAGGATTTTGTAGTCGGCGGCATTGGCAAAGGGAACGTCAGATTCGGGGGTAAAGGGCGGCTGGCCCCAACTCTTGGGCAGCAGATTGGCCAGGATATATGCCGTCATAGTCCCGTATTCTGCCTTGGTATCCGCTGTCCACTTCATGTACCGACGGAGATCAGACGGCTTGCGTTTAAGAGCAGCTAAATCATTGGCACCTGCCCGCCATGTGAGCCACGGGCAAGTATTCACAGCGGCGCTGGTCCAGGAGGCTTTACTCACTAATGATTGTCTTGAGTTCAGCCCAATCGTGCTTCTTGTACTCGTCGTCCGTCTGCGAAAGAACCCATTTGTCTACAGACGTCAAGGGAAACGGCGACTGCTCAGGGGCTGCCTGTGCCTGTGACACGTTGTCTCCCATGGAGCTGTCTATCTGGAGAAACGTGAGGGTGTGGCGTTGACGCAAGCCCAATTGAGGCCTCTGGGGCTAATTATGTGGTGGAAATGGCACAGCACTTGAACAAGTGTCTGCGTGCCCGATGAGTCCAAGCCACGCAACGTGTCCCTGTCTCTCGCTGGACTGTAACGAGGGGGCCATTGAGTAGCATGGCGTTTTATTATGTAAGCTTGGACTCTCACGCCAGCTTGTGCCTCGAGGGCATTCGGATGGGACAGCCCTCAACAATTTCTGGCGCGCATCATTTTCCAATTGAGCAGTACTATACGCAGTACTATACGGCTTGCCAGCCCGACTCTCATTGCGCGGGGCACGCAGAAGTAGGGCATTGTCCGTAGTGGACTGCCTACCAACAGTGCTCGACATGCTGCTCGGCCCAGTCTCTCGACTAGACTGCCTCGTCTTTTGTGTCTTTTTGGCCATTCAGTTGGTCTGGCGAACCAGTCCCTTTGACATTGTTCTAGTCGTTATCCAGACCTTGCCTTTTATCGGTGCCTCTCTCCAAATCTTATGCTCCGTGATTCTCGAGAGAAGACGGCCAACTGACTCATGAGCAGTCTGGCAGTTACCCATCAGCCTGCTCAAAGATCGCTTCCGTTCAAATTCCTCGTCCGATTCAGCTGTAAAAGGCCAATTATCCCTATTTCAGGAGATCGTAATCCACTGTGTGCGTCATGCCTTTCGGAATCTACCAACTCATGTTGCCAAGATCTTCTTCACCAAGGAGATTGCAATACCCTTCTTCCGATGGCGACTACTGAGGCATGGATACCTTACTTGCCCAGTCTACTGGCGACATGTTGCAATCAAAGAGGCCAGTAACGGTACCTGGTTGTGCACATCATGACGTCGACTGACCAGATCCAGGCTGGCACATATGTCAAGGGCATATGGATCAGGCAGGACCCAAAGCAAACTCCTGATGTTGTGATTTATTATGTCAACGGTATGCACGTTACATGGCCGTTTATATTGTGTCCGATCTTCGAAACTAATTACTCAAATTGAAATTCATCAAGGCGGGGGCTTCGCACTGGGAACCTGCCATTTTTATCTCGAATTCCTATTGGTCTGGCATCACCTTTTGCTCAACGCTGGATACAAAAACCCAGCAATATTCGCACTCGAGTACACTTTGGTACCAGAAGCGACCTATCCAACTCAAGTTTCGGAAACGATGCTAGGTTGGAAGCACGCCTTACAAATGGTCAATGGTGATGGCTCTCGAATATGTGTCGCTGGAGACTCGGCTGGAGGTACTCTGATACTCAGTCTGCTTCTTCAACTCGGCGCTCAAGGCGGCAGCTCGGGCTCGGCTGCACAGAGTCCTCAAGGTGGTCTAATGCCTTCAAATGGTGACACCATCATGCCCCAGTTAGCCGTGCTAGTGTCGCCATGGGTTACGCTCACGACAAAGCTTCACTATCCCTCCAAGGTGGACTACTTGAACCGGGAAACCCTTTGGCAGTATGCTCACGCCTACGCGGGAAGCGCAATGATCAACCAGCCGCCCGCATCGCCAGGGTCTTGCGTTGATGAAAAGCTTTGGTTGGCAGCAAGCCCGCGGGGCGGCTACGTTGTTTTTGTTGGTTCAGAAGAAGTCTTGGCGCCGGATATCGAGCATTTCGTGGAGCATCAAACCCGGATTAACACCAGGGTCAAAACACTGCGCATGGAAAGGGGTGTGCATGCGTGGCCGATAGCGGCCATGTACTTGGCAACGTCGATGGACTTGAGGCTGCACTGGCTCAAAGCCATGACAAATGAGATTAGCTTGCTGATCCCCACGGAAGCTTCAGAGAAGAAGGAAAAAAAGACAGCGGCTTTCAGATTAGATCAAGTAAATATTCATAGACAACCATAGATTAATGCAGGTCAAAAAACCAGATCCGAGATTCGGATCGGCTTCTTGTCCGCAGGGGTTGGCTCATATTTTTTTTTAGCTCTTTGAATATTGTCATCATGAAGCCTCAAAGAAGGAAATGCTGGATGCGCAAAGGATGCAAACGAAACATAAGCTGACAAAAAGAAGCTTGTGCGCACCTGTATTGCAGCCGCAAAGCATATGGATGCGCTATGATGCGAGATTGCGGCACATGATACGTGCTTGGCGTTTGAGTCACGAGGCCTTGGTGCTAGTCGTGCGCGCTGTCCGACAGCAAAGGCCAGGTCGCGACGCGGTGCTGCTTGCTGCGTCTTATTGCGTGATGGGCGTTTCGACTTTTGTTTGCCGCAGCTCCAAGTGGACAAGCACGCAGGCACGTGATGAGGGGCACATCTTGGGCTCCACCACTTCTTCGTCGCTCTGCAGGAGGTGAGCAAAGGTTTGGTAAAGCAAGCATGACGCTGGCAATGACATGGGAGAAATTGGAAGCAAAGCGCACGCCAGTGATTGGTATGGAGCCATTGCCTGATTCGGAGAGCAGCACAGGTGACAGCCTTGAAGGCTGGAGGCGGGACATGTCAGGAGCATGCTCCACTTGTGTGGCGCACGCAGTCCAGGGCTCCCGCTGAGTCTGGTGCGAAGCTGGTGCGCCACTCCGACGCCTCCAGCAGCCCTGCCCTGACTCCTGAACAAGGCTTCGGGGCCTGGCAGCAGCCCCGCGGTGCATATAAACAGCCGGCGCTCCCCTGGACCCCCCTCTATAATGGCGCCGTGGCCGACCGACGCGGAGCTATAGCCGACCATTGCAACTACGCATTTTGGCCTGCACACACGTGGCCCACAGGCGAGTCGACGACAATACGACGGACCCGCTCCACCGAGGCAACGATATTGTTCTGCTACCACCTTTTTTCCCCTTTGCTCTGAGGGGTTTATTCTTGTCGCCTTTTCGTTGGTGTCTTTTTTCAGTCAAGCTTTGATGAGCCTTTTTTTTTGTCTTTACTACTAGTACAAGTTGGTCTTTCTCTTTGTGCGCTAGGCCGCTGGTCAGCAAACCAGGAGCAAAGGCGCAAAGATATCCGGCCTGCGCAAGACCTGTGTCATACGCTCCTGCAGCGGAGAGAAAGGGGCAAGGAAACAAGGGGTCGCGAGCTCGTCTTTGCATAGCTAGTTCAACTGGCTTTGAATAGCAGTTGGACCTGTCTTTTTTGTTTTTTCCTTTTTGCCGAGTATCCCAAGCCAATTCCCGGCGGCTCACAAGCAGTGGCTTGCTTCTCAGCTGCAATTGCAAACTGTTTACCAAGCTCCCGACACGCTTTGAAGAGCGGCGTCGCGTACAATTTAAGCAGCGACAAAATCAAACAAAGAGCAGGGTATTGGTGGACAGTGGTGGTGGCGCTGGGCCCCGCCGTTGTTGTCATCAAAAATGTCGGCAGACGAGTCCAATTCCACGTCGGGCTACGCGCCAAAGTCGCCAGACCTGTCGTCCTTTTACTCGGCCAGCCCCACTTTGCCCGCATCACAACAAGTCGGCCATCCGAGCCTTGAGCAACAGCAGGGAGAAGGCTATAAAGAGCAACGTCTCGCCAATCCATATTCTTCGTCGGCTTTTCCCTCAACCTCGGTTTACACCCCCCCAACCCTCACTTTCCCCACCAGCCACCCTATATTTGTCCCAGAGTGGCGCTGTCATCCACCGCCGTCTGCTTATAGCGCGCAGCAGCAGTACTATCATTCTTCCTCTGCGCTGCCGCCCTTTAATCACCCATCCCGGACGCCATACGGCTACAGGGAACCTCTTGCTGGGCAGCGGCAGGAGCACCAACAGCCGCCGCCGCCTGACCAAGAAGAAATAGCTCATTACAGGCAACAGCCTATTCAACCGGGCTTGTCCTTAATTCCTGGCGCCTCTGTCACCAGTCCCTCATCCACTGGCAGTGCCGACATGCCACCACGAAGACGAGCTGCTGCCGCCGCCGCCGCCGCCGTGGCTGCTGAAGCGGCTGCTTCTTCATCATCCCCTCCCCCCTCACCGCCTCTTCCGCCTTCTGCCCCTGCGGTGGAGCCGTCACCTGTCAAGACAAAGTTCCCGACGGCCAGGATAAAGCGCATCATGCAGGCCGACGAAGAAGTGGGCAAAGTTGCCCAGCAAGCACCAATTGCCGTGGGAAAAGCTCTTGAACTTTTCATGGTCCAGCTCGTCAATAGGGGCGCCGAGGTGGCCAGGAACAAGGGAGCTCGAAAGGTGACGGCCGCAATGCTCAAGCAAGTCATTGAGACGGAGGAGCAATGGGACTTTCTTCGCGAAATCGTCAGCCGCGTCGATCTCGAAAAGGATGGCTCACGGGCCAAGGCCAAGACGGAGAGCGAGAGCGACGAAGAAGTGGTGGAGCCTAAGAGACGCGGACGCGGCGGAGGACGCAAGAAGAAGGAGTAGTGAGCATGGCTGAGTTCCACGACATGGACAGGGCGTATAACAAGCTCATTGGGATGGATGCGTTGAACGTTGCAGAGTGGCACAAGCACACTTTGAAGTGGCTACGGTTTTTTTGGGAGCACGCGTGCACATGCATAGTTACACTATATCTCCATCATGACGGGCGTTTGGAGCATGCAGGACGAATGTCGAGCTACGGCCGAGCAGTGTTGAATTAGTACATGTTCGCATGGTCCATGGCAGGCAGGTCTGTGGCACGGCGCTGTGGCATGGGAGAAGATGCATGAAGAGGAGTCTATTTTGCGGCTTTGGCGGCCAATAAGCAGCTACGAGGCAATAGCGTAGACTAGAAGAAAGAAACATGTTAATTGAAGCCATGGAGCTGCTGCATCCACAAAGGTGGCATGCGTGTCTAGAATCGTCAATCGGTCGGCACCGTGTACCGAGTCCACTAACAAAAAAAAGCAGGCGCTCAAAAAGGGGCGCCAGGGCGGGATCCATAAATGCTCACCGTCGCCCACAACTAGGCAGGCTGTCATCATCGCTGCTCCGCGCTCCGCCTCCGCCTCTGAAAAAGTAGTGCCGCCCGCACTACGAGGCATTCATCCCACCCCAGCCGCTTCCCTATTCCATCTTGCCGCGCTTCGTCCCATGCCGCCGCCTTGGAGCTCTTTACGCAAACCCGACGACTAGCCGGCTGCGCCATGCCAATGAGCCTTGTGCCAGCGCGTCTCGTCTCTGCAAGCTCTCGTTGATGAGGAGGCATCGCCACCTGCTCGCCTGCCCGCCGCCACTGGTGCCGCCTCTTTCTGCCCATTGCCCATTGTCGCCTCGGGTACCGACAATCGCCAATGTCGTGGGACTTGCTGCAGAGGTTCCTCGAGTCCGAAGTCTTCAATTCCAATCCCTTTCTCTCCGTCTCCTACCTGTCGTGAGTTGCGCCAAAAGCCATGCCGTCGCCCCAACAGCATGGAGAGCAACAAGGCGCGACTGAGGGCTAATGTGCGCCTTTGCAGCCGCTACGCCGACCATGTGGGAATACATTACGTCCTGTGTAATAAGCTTCGGCAGTTCCCCTACGAGGACATTGAATTCTTTTTGCCCCAGCTATGCCACCTCATAATCAGCGTCGACAACGAGTCCATGGCCCTCGAGGAGTTTTTGCTTGATTTGTGCGAAGAGTCGGCCACGGCTGCTCTCTTGGTATGCCTTGCCTGCTCCGTGTCGACAAAGCCGCTGACCTCAATCAGACCTTTTGGCTCTTTCAAACCCATCTCCACGATCTCTCTGCAAATCCGCAGTCGGGCGCCTTCCAGACCTGCCGCCGAGTCTACAACAAGGTGCAGCACATTGTCTTTGGCCAGGCCGACACGGCGCGCCATGGGAAAATCAAGGAAAATGTCTTGCCTGTCGCTGTGCTTTCTAGCTTCGTGCTGGCCAGCGTTGCGCTGCCCATGATTCCCCAATGGGCTGGTCCTCTGGCTGTGGCACAGGCTCGCAAGCCGCAGCCCATTACCGATGCCACTTTTGCCGTCAGCGACATTCCCAAGCCCACCCGTGCCCAGACCGTGTCGGGTGCTACCACGAGGTCCAGGCGTGTCAAGGAGACTAGGAAATCAAGTGCGCCTGGCGAGGATAGTCCTGCAGAGTTGCCGCCTCCCGCGCCCCGAAGCACGCCCCAATTATCTCCTAGCACATCCTTGAGATCAAAGACGCCACCTGCCGAACCAAAACGGCCCTCTGCGCTTGAAATGAGGTCTCTGGAAGGGAGGCTCAGCTCGGCCTCTTTGCCTCTACCGTCTCCGAGACCGACAACAAGGCCAGCCACCCCAGTGTCTGCAGGCATCTCGCAAAGGCCATCAGACAAGCCAAACAGGCGGCACACGCATTACTCAAAGCAGGCTTTTGCGGGCACGGCCGACCTGAGTAGCGTCCAGAAGACGAGGTTGCTTCGCACTCACTACTTTAGGTCGCAGACCCAATTCTTGACGGCTCTTGAAGGCATCTCGAACCGGCTAGTCATTGTGCCCAAGCCGGCGAGAATGAGTGCTCTACGGGCCGAGCTGGCGCTCATTGCGCGAGATTTGCCCGCTGAGATTGACATTCCGGTGCTTTGTCCCCCGACGCTGGTGGACGGCTCTCCTGCCAAGAGTCGCCATCACAGGATTGTTCGCTTGAACCCTGCCGAGGCAACGGTTCTCAACAGCGCCGAAAAGGTGCCCTATCTCCTCATGATTGAGGTGCTTAGAGACGACTTTTCCTTTGATGCCGACACGCCTGACAACCAACGTTTGCTCCCCACTCTGCTAGACGCCAGTGAGAGCTCTCGACGGCTCTTTGACCTGTCATCAGAAAAGCCCAGATCGACTTTGGCAGCTGCTGTACGAAGCACCGAGCTCATAGTTGATAGTGTCTTTGAGCCGACCTCGGGAGACTTGGGTAGCTCGCCTCTGCTTCAGTCTGAAGACGATGGATCGAGCAAAAACACTACAAAGCACTCTCAGCTGCCAAACACGCAACGCGTCTCTAGCGGAGCAACAACATCCTCGACGACGCTGGATGCTGCTACTCCGCGCACTTCGGGAGCTTCTGGCTCACGCTCAAGCAGTCCAGGCCCCAGGCGCAAGATGACAGCGACCCTGGCCCGCAGTGCCTTGCCCGACCAGCCCGATTTCTCGGCTCTCGCCACTCACATGAGGACAGCGTCGCAGATGCTGGCTCAGCTGGATGCAACTAGCGGCAAGCGGCCAAAGCACGAAGTGGCTGCCATTAGAGCCAAGATTATTGCAAGCATGCAGAGCCTGGAGGAGCAGAGCTTCGAGACGGACGACCAAGGCCCGACGTTTGATACCATTATCGCAAGACACAATGTGGCTGCAAAGCAGGGCAGGGTTGATGAAGACGGTTCAGCCAATAGCATCGAGGCGGACCAAGACGCGCAGCTCGACCCGACGCTCAATGCCAGCGCTGGGCGGGAGAGGATGGAAAACGACATCAAGACAGGCGGAGTGCAGCGCCGGGGTGATCGCGACGACCCTAGTGCGGCTGTCTTTGGAGAAGCCTGGGAAGCGAAGCGGGAGCGCATCCGCAAGTCGTCGCCGTACGGCTGGATGAAGAATTGGGACCTTGTCAGCGTCATTGTCAAGACGGGGGCCGACTTGCGCCAAGAGGCCTTTGCCTGCCAGCTCATTGCCGTGTGTCATAGGATTTGGGTTGATGCCGACGTCAATGTCTGGGTCAAGCTGATGCGCATTCTGGTGACGGGAGAGTCGTCGGGCCTGATTGAAACGATTACCAATGGCGTGTCGCTGCACTCGCTCAAGCGCAGCCTCACACTGGCCATGGCCGAGTCGAATCAACACGCTCGCCAGCGTATTGCGACGCTCAAGGACCACTTCCTCAAGGCCTTTGGACAGCCAGACAGTAAGCCATATCGGGCCGGAGTGGATGCCTTTAAGCGGTCTCTGGCGGCGTATAGCATTATATCCTACGTCTTGCAGCTCAAGGACAGACACAACGGCAACGTTCTCATTGACAGCGAGGGTCACATTATTCACATTGATTTTGGATTTATGCTCTCTAATTCTCCTGGCTCAGTTGGCTTCGAAGCCGCACCATTCAAGCTGACGCAGGAATACGTGGATGTTTTGGGCGGGCTGGCATCGCCCGATTTTGAGGACTACAAGACGCTCTGCAAACAGGCTTTTCAGGGTGCGCATGAAGCTGTCTCTTGCATGCTCTTTTTTTGAGGGCCTTGGGCTAACTTTAGGGCTAGCTCTGCGGCGGTCGGCTGACAAGATTATTGATTTGGTGGCCATGATGGGGCGCGACTCCAAGATGCCGTGCTTCTCGGTCGGAGCAGCGTATGCGACCAATACGCTGCGGCAGCGCTTTCAGCTGCATCTCAGCGCCGACGAGGCGGAGCATTTTGTTGAGAGCGATTTGATTGCAAAGTCACTGGGAAGTTACTATACACGACTGTGAGTTTTGCTTTCTCCCCCCCCCGAGGATCGGTGTTGCTGCGCTAACATGGATACCAAGTTATGATACCTTTCAATATCGTACTCAGGGTATTTATTAATCCCGAGCATGGATCTGGGCATCTTGCAAAACTGCGGGCATAGTGAGAGGCGGTTGGAACCAGGGGCAGGCCGTCTGGGGGATACCTTGGAGCTGCAAGTGTATATTTTGGGCATTTCGATAATCAATCTCGATAGGGAAAGGCGATGGATTGCAAGCGAGGGGAGGCTAGGTATTTTTTTTTCCAAAAAAAAAGAAATACCACGAGCATTGTGAATGAGATGTTTTTCGTTTTTTGAGAGGACAATGTCCAGTTCCTAGTCATGTCGGTGAAGTAACAATTGCCAAGTAAAGACCAGTATGAACATATAGTTGTGAGGTTGCTATTTTTACGCGACTTGTTTGATTTCGCTTGATTGCCCGGACTGCACCCATCACGAGTAGGCATCTGCAAGTGTAGCAAGAGGGCATTGGATTTGACTTGTTTCAATTCATGTGCTCAATAAAATTCACCACGGCTTTTTTCTTCCCTCACCGGTGTGTGCGTAATTGCCATGTAGGTATAGGGTAGGTAGAGACACTCGGTCTGCTGCTTGAGCCTTAATAGGAACCTCTTTACTCAGCCACTTCTGCATCCTTCAAGACCAACATCCCCGTCGCTCACATCCAGACCGAGCCCTTGTGCATAGTCCCGACCGACACGAAGCAAACATGACTACCGCTCATAGACCTACATTTGACCCCGTGAGGCCACCATGTCAGCGCACAAATCCAGGCAAGACAATAGACTAATTGATGAATAGGCGCGAGGCAAAGAAGCCCTCCGCGGACCAGCATATCACCAGCGTCTCCTCCCAGCGCACACGCAGCTCAAGTTCCGCAAGGCAGGACAAGGCGGCGATGCAGATGGCGGCGAAGCGGATGAACGAGACCTGGCGACCGAGTTGCTGGCGGCCGAGGCGGCACACTTTGCCAAGAAGCAAGGCAAGGGCATGCTAGACGACGAGGAGCACGATGGCGACGAGGTGCTGCAGGTGGGAGACAAGAGAGCACTACTACAAGGGCCGGCGGCGGAGCAAGAGGAAGACTCTGCGGCCAAGAGGAGACGAATACTGGAGGAGACGAGGGATATTGATGCAGACGACGAGAGCGACGAAGAAGAGAGTGCGGATAGTGATGACGAGAGCGAGAGCGATGACGAGGAGGCGGAGCTTCAGCGCGAACTGGAGCGCGTGCGTCGTGAGCGCGAGGAGAAGAAGAAGCAAGAGGTGGGACATTTTTTTCCACTGATTTTTTTTTTCCTTTTTTACCTTGTTTGGTGTTTGATGCAGAGCGGGAGAGGGAAAACGGCTAACTTTTTTTTTTTCCCGCGCAGGAGGCAGAAAAGGCAAGAGAAGAGGAAGACGAGCGCGTGCGCAACATTGCCTTGGGCAACCCGCTGCTCAACAAGCAAGACTCGTCGGTCAAGCGCCGCTGGGACGAC
This sequence comes from Ophiocordyceps australis, assembly GCA_002591415.1. Lineage (NCBI taxonomy): Eukaryota > Fungi > Ascomycota > Sordariomycetes > Hypocreales > Ophiocordycipitaceae > Ophiocordyceps > Ophiocordyceps australis. Next base: position 46,846 of record NJET01000060.1, on the reverse strand, counting down.
GACGTCGTCTTCAAGAACCAGGCGCGGGGCACTGAAGACAGAGGCAAGAAGCGAGAATTCGTCAATGTGAGGAGCCGCAGATGGGGCCGAGTGGAGGGTAAAGTGAATGTGCTAACTCATTTAACCAGGACCTTGTTCGATCCGACTTTCACAGGAGATTCATGAGTAAATACGTCAGATAGAGCAGCCGATTAGACTTGGAATGTGAAGAGGAGCGCATTAATTCATGGAGCAGCATCAAAAAAACTTGTTGTAGCAAAGAGGCATGCTACTGGGTGCTATGCTCTTCTGCCAGCAGCCGCTGCTCCATGGCGGCAAAGGCGCCCAAGACGCCTTGGTACTTGGCATAGGTTTGCGGCTGGAAGCCCTGGTTCACCTTTTCCACGGACCCCTCTTCCTTCCACCGCTCCGCCACAAAGTCGTCAAAGGTCTGGTCCTTGGTCCTCTCCGTGGCCCACAGCGCCTTGAAGGCTCCGCCCAGGGCGCAGGCATTCTCGCCCACGTCGAGCTTGTATACGCCATCGGCGCCGCCCAAGACGTTGCCCAAGACGCTTGCAATGGCGGCATTATTGGCGCCGCCGCCGACGAGGTAGATGCGGCGAGGCTGGGCGGGCAGGTGCGCGGCCGGGGGGTGCACCAGGTTTTGCGAACGCAGCCGCATCGACAGAGCCTGCGACTCGACAATGATGCGGGCGTCGGTGCGGGCGGGCCAGGGCGAGGGCGCGGGACAGAGGTCGTGGCCGTTGGGGCGGCAGGTGAAGCGCCAGGTGCCCGGGCGAATGTTGGGGACGGTTTCGCGCAGCGGGAAGTAGAGGCCGAGTTTGGCTCTGCTGGTGGTGCTGGCGGCGTCGGGCAGGTCGAGTGGGGGCGTCTCGACAATGGCCTGGTCAAACGTCTCCCAGCCAGTGCCGCCAGGGACAGGCCGAGGCAAAGTGTCGCGAACCTTTTCACGGGCGAGGCCGCCATTCTTGTAGCACAGCATAAACATGTAGTGGCCAGGGGTGGTGGGATGGTTGAAGAAGTGGTATGAGCCATCGGGACAGTAGTTGGGAGTGTTCATGAGAAAGGTGGTTGACGTGCCCAGGGAAACAATGGCATCGAGGGGCCGGAGCGGCAAGGCCAAAATGGTGGCTGGATTATCGCCGGTAAAGGGCACGACTTGACAGTCTGGAGCGAAGCCATAGCGCGACACAAAGTAGGGGGCAACGGGCCCAAGAGCAGCGGCGCCGTCGAGAAGCGGCTCGCCAAGGAGCTTGCGCAGATTTTGCTGCTCGGCATGCGAGTCGCCGGCAGCCAGACGGAGCAGCGGCTCGCTGTACTGCTGCTGCTGCAGGTCCCAGAGGTTCATGCCGCAGACATCGGCCAGGTCGAGGGGCGCCAGCTTGCCGAGCAGGACCGAGGCGAGCCACGAGGAGACGAGGGAGATGTGTGCGGTGCGGGCGTAGACGTCGGGTCTTGTGCGGCGGAGACGCATGATTTGGGGGCCGGTGAAGCGCTACGAGGCGGCGGCGGCCTGGCGAGTTAGCCAGTGCGCAAAGGCTCAAGGCAGCAAAGAAATATAGGCACATACGTGATGGGCTCCGCTGCCCGTCGTCTGAGCCAGCTGCTCCCGCCCCCCCAGCGCCGCGTCAAAGGCATCACACTCGCGCTGCGTGCTCTGATCCTGCCAGTTTGGCGACGAGGCCAGCGCCAGCGCACCAGAAAGCTGCTCAACCAGCGGCGTCGACGCCTCGAGCCCGCCTAGTTTTTGCGCGGCCAAGTCGTTCCAAAAGATGCTGCCGTGCTGCTGCCCCGAGCCGCCAATGGCGCGGATCCGCCGCATCAAGTCCCTGCCGCCTACTTCACTGGCCTTGCTCGTGGTGCTGGCAAGACGCGAGAGCACCAGGTCCACGGCCTCGAGCCACATGGCCACGGGGGCGGTGACTTGGCCTGTTGAATCATTGGCGTGCACGCCCTTGTGTATCCCGTACTTTGCGCCCAGGTCGGCGTCAAAGTCCACCTTGGCTTGCGCAACGGTGGCCAGGTCGGATCCGACGACAATGGCTGGAAAAGAAAAAAGAGGGCGTTGGCTGGTTGACCTTTTTTTGGCGGCATCATGCTGGGGAAGGAGGGGGGGAGGCGTCACCTTTGAGCTGCTGGGTCGAGAGGTCGAAGCCCAGGTATAGCGGACCATTGTCCAAAGTCATGATGGCGTCGTCTCTGCAGTGTTTGGCTTGATGGATTTATTTCTGGTCTTGTGTTTGGCTTGTTGGATTTACTCTAGTCTCTCTACATCTTTGCAACAAGACGGTAGCAGAGACTGACGGTAGCAGAGACTGACGGTAGCAGAGACTAAAAAGGCTTCTCGAGTCGAGCAGCATTTTTGGGAAAAACTGGGGTCATGACTTCACTTTGCATCACCGCTTGGCCGAAGCGACCGAGCCGCCAATGACCAGAGCATCAACCACAACAACCATTGACAGGCAGCATGTAGCTACTGCTGTTATACACGTCTACATGACGACCAACATGTACACACATGGCATTCCTCCTCCCGTTCTATATCCCGCCCCGACACCAAATGGGCCCCAAGCAACCGTCTACCTCTTCTTGGCACTCAAGTCACGCTTGCTATGCTTGTCGTCATCATTGCCATCAGACTCGGGATCCGACTCGACCAAGACGGAGCCGGGGATAAACTCGTCAAATCTAGGCTGCGCAGCCGCCTCGCTCGACACGAAGCGCACACGCACGCGGCGCACTCCGCGCACCTTGCCGCCCACTTGGGTGCGCACCGCATCTTCGAGGCCGCGCACCGCGTCAATCTTCCATGAGCCAGGCACGGCAACCTCGACGTCAATCAGGTAGTTTTGCCCCGACTTGATGCCGCTGATTTGGCGCACCTCGGCCTCGTGGCCCAGCGCCACATTGGCCAGCGCCCGGTGCGACTGTTTGCGAATGGCCGCCTTGATCTCCTTGTCGATGCTCTGGTCGGCAAGCTCGCACAGCGCAGCTCGCGTGTTGCCCAGCCCGGCATTCACCACCATGATGGAGATGAGCAGCCCACCAACCGGATCGAGCCACGCGGCATTCTCGAGCACATTAGCTCCCAAAATGGCCGCCAGAGTGACAATGCCCGTCAAGCTATCGATGCGGTGGTGGATTGCATTGGATGCGAGGACCGACGACTTGCGTTCACGTGCCACCTTCATGGCTGTAGCAGACAAACAACAAGATTAGTTGGGCGCCAGGCAGAGTATGCAAAAAGAGGGCCACTTACTGGCACGGTAGAGCCACTCTTTAACAAGAATGGTACCGGCGGCCAACCAAGCAGCGTGAATGCTAGGACCGCCGGCGCCGTGTGAGTGCGAATGGCCGTGGCCAATGTGCTCAAACAGCGCATGTGCTGCCTCGGGATTGTAGTGGCCATAGAGGCTGATTGCGCTCTCCCAGCCCATCCAGAGGCCGCCAATGAGCAGCATGCTGGAAACGCCAAGAGACCCCAGACTCTCAATCTTGCCGTAGCCCATGGGGAAGCGGTCGGTGGGCGGCTTGAGGCTCCAGGAAACCGTGGCCAGAGTCAGCACGTCCGAGGCAAGGTCGGTGATGCTGTGCCAGCCATCCGCCACCATGGACTTTGAATTAAAGGCCCAGCCACCGACAAACTTGGCCACGGCCATGCTCAGGTTGGCCACGAGGCCAATTCGCGTGATGCGCACGCCCGAGTCCTTCTTGTTTGCCGACACGAGATAGGCATTGTCGTGGTGGTGATGGCCGGCGTGGCCGTGCTCGCGCTTCTGCTGCTGGGAGAGGGAGCTCATGACTATGGCGAGGGGGCAGATGCGACGGCGCACGGGGGCGAGATTCAACGTGGTGGCGGCGTCGCCGTGGTGGTGGCGCGCGTGGTAGCGACAACGGCGGACAGAGAGTGAGGCAGGCCGTTTGTGACGACTCGACAATAACCGCAGCGGCAAGTGCAGAGTGCAAAGGCCAAGAGGCGAGGGCGGGTGGCTTGGTAATTGCAGTGGCGGTGGTGGTGCTAAAAATGGCACGCGAGATGTTTGTGAGTGGTGGAGCGGCACTTGGTAATGGTGCCAAGCCGACTGGTGACCACTGGCAGTGTCTAGACGACTGCCGCCGCGCGACAGGGCGCCCGACGCTGCTGCTGCTGCTGCCCCAGACACAGACACGCACCACAGCATGGTCCAGCGCTGCGTCTGCGCGAGTAGCAGCGGCGTGCAATTGTCTGAGAGTCGTGTCGCGAGTGTAGCAGACATGGCCGCTTGCGAAGCTCTCCTCGGGATGCCTTGACGCACTTGTTCACTCCATGCGAGTAAATTTTTTTTTTTTTGAATTTTTCCGACGTGACCCTTTTTTTCCTTTGCTTCCTTATTTTTTTTTCCCACGCCGATCAAGTGGACGCGCGCACACGCTAGAGTGTTTTTCTAATTTGGTCGATTTCTTTTGACGTGGTTTTTCTTTTTTGTTTTTTTTTCCCTTGCCTGAGAATTTTTTTTTTCCCGGGTTGCGACTGAGGATATGCTGCGACTGAGAATTTTGCGGGCCAACCCACAAGGAGAAAATCCGGGCGTTTGGTAACTCCAAAAGTCAGGGAGCCAGAGAGAAGGGGAGGGGATGCACCAGCATTGCAAAGTCGAGGGTACCAGCTCCGTCCTGTGCTTTAGGGGGTCTCTGTGCTTTAGAGGGGCCGCTTGTTTTTTTTTTTTTTTCCTGCGTCGTCTCTGGCGCGCTGGTGCAGGTTCCAATCGGAAGAGGGACAGGCCTGTGTAAAATAGTGGGCAAAGGCCAAAGACTTTTGCGCAGGAAAAAAAGCAGCGTGACTCGTCAGCGTGAAACTCGGGTCTCTGCACCGCTCAACCATTGCTTCCGCGTCTGCCCATGATGCGCCCATCCCTCGGCTCCAATGCCAGGACCGTGCCGGTGTCGTCATGCTGTGGGCTGATGGCAATATTCTAGGCCACCCTTTAGTGCCGCCCACTGCGTTCCGACGCCCCATCCTTGCTCACACATCCATCACGCACCCAACCTCGACTCGACGCCCTTACATAGCCTCGTTCGACTTGCATCTGCCAATTAGCCTCCAATGCGCACCCAGTTTATGCGCATTCCCTACACCGACATTGCTCCGCCCTCGGCCTCCATCCCCGGCTCTGCTACCACGCTTCCCCGTGCCGTCACTGCTCTCTGTGCCTTTGTTGCCGCACCACCGCCTCACGGCCTGCCCTCCTCCTCGGTCCTCCTCACCGGCGCTGGCCTCTCGGTGGCTTCCGGCCTTGCAGACTATCGCGGTGCCCGGGGCACCTACCGCGTCAACAGGTCCTATCGCCCCATTTACTATTCCGAGTTCCTCGCCAGCCACGAGGCTCGCAAGCGTTACTGGGCACGCAGCTTCCTCGGCTGGTCCAGCCTGCGCAAGGCCCAGCCAAACGAGGCCCATTATGCCATTCGAGACCTTGGTCAGCTAGGTCTTGTGCGCACCGTCATCACGCAAAACGTCGATTCCCTACATCCTCGAGCCCACCCCGACATTCCCAGTGTTGAGCTGCACGGCTACCTAAGAAGCACTGTCTGTACTACCTGCCGAGCCCCCTTCCCCCGTGATGAGTTCCAACACCACCTGGCCCGTCTAAACCCGCATTGGGCCAATCTGCTCAAAGAGGCTCTTGCATCGGGCGCCCTCAACACTGAGGATCCTGCTGAGCGCCGCTTCAAGGGCCTTCGCTCCAATCCTGACGGTGACGTCGACCTGCCCCAAGCCCCATATACCACCTTTCGCTATCCGCCCTGTCCTCAATGCCTAGCCAATCCACCAAAGGCGCCTGACGGAAGCAAGCACACTGTTCACATTGACGAACAAGGCGCATGGATACCACCCAGCACCGCGGGCATTCTCAAGCCTGCCGTCGTCATGTTTGGCGAGAGCATAGCCCATGACGTCAAGACGGCGGCCGAAGAAGCTATTGACGGTGCTGGCAGGCTGCTCGTCCTCGCCACGTCGCTCGCCACGTATTCCGCATGGCGACTAGCCAAGCGCGCCAAGGACAGGGGGATGCCAATAGCTATTGTGAGCATTGGCGGTGTCAGAGGCGACGACCAGCTCATGGCCGGCATCGACCCGCACCAGTCTGGCGAGCTTGGACTCAGAGTTCAACTACCGACTGACCAGCTGCTGCCTGCGCTCGTCTCCGAGTTGCGAAAATGATTGAATAATGCGAGACAATGTCTCCAAGAATATGCTGTCTTGTGGGAAAAAACAATTTCCGTACATACGTGGGAGACACGCTGTTGAGTGTATTGTAATTGGTTCATGGAATCTCGCCTGCACTTAAAAAAACCCGTCTAGACCGGTCGCCTTTTTCTCTGCTGCTTGAGCCTTTGTCTTTGATGCTTCTTCACCGTCACTCTGGGCTCGAGCAGCCCGCGATCTGGACTGCGGTTCTTTTGCCTTAGCATTCTTGCTTTCTCGAGCTGTCGGATCCGTAATTGTACGACTGTGTTCAATTTCTTCCAGCACTGGGAAATGTCAATCGAGGCAATGGCAACAACCGAGGCATAAAACTCACCCTTTTTCCATTCAGCCTCTTTTTGGGGATTCCCGGTCCCGAGTGCTTCTTCCACGTCGACATCCTGACCACTTTGAATCCTTTCTACCACTTCACCCAGCACTCTGATGCGGACTGCTGATTGGCGCAAGTAAACGTCCATTTGGTTACGCAGGGCTATCATTTGGATCGACATGGAGCCAATAAAGATGAATATCCAAATGAAGTAGGTTACCGGATTCCATTCCTTGGACTTGGGCTTTGAAGGCGAGACATTGCCCTTGCGCAGCGCCTTGGGGAGGAGCGACTTCCAGAAACCAAGATCCAAAACAGTAACCGGAGCCCACGACGAATATGAGAAGCGCGAGGAAGCTAGAGCCGCAAAGGGGACAGGCGCGAATGTTGGCCGTGTTCGTGCCAGAGCAGTGGCGCGAAGAGCAAGTCGTTGCACTGTCATGGCGGCGTTTTGGGTACAGTAGACTAATGAATGATATGGAGAGCTCAATGCATCGAGGTTGAGTTTGGCGGCCGACAAGAAGAATTGGCGCGGGCGGCAGCAGATTCATTCAATGGAAAAACGGCGGGGCGGAGCGCACGGGCCGATGCCACGGCGCCCTATGTACATGCATGTACACACATACAAGCAGCGGTACCAGGGCAGACGGCGTTGCCCCCAGCGACGGGCCATGTTTATTCAGCTCCACTCGCTTGCTTCCTTCCGCTCTGGCTGCTGCCACGGGGCTTTTTTTTCATGAAAACCAACAACTTCAAGGCAAACACGCGCTATACGTATCTGCAACGTCCGAAAACGGGCTTGGGAAAAATCACCTATAGCATCGCATCTGGCATTTTCGCATCATACGCCCTCTTGTACTTTGCTTTATCGCTTCTCTTTTTGTGCCTTTTTTTTGTCTTTTCTCGGACAATTATATTCTGGGGTTTTCATGGTGGCATCGACATGATTAAAACAAGCTGACGCGCAGGAGACTAATTCCTCATGGCGACGCTGCAAGCAAAGACGGACGCCGTCAAGGCGGCTGTGGCGTCAACATCAACGTGTACGGCAGCGACGGTGGTAACACTCAAAGAGCTGTTGCAAGTCGACTCAGAAGCCAAGCCGACGGCTTCCCGAGCAACCGGGAGAGCAAAGGCCAATGCAGGGACAGGCAACAAGGCCGTCAAGGCGGACGCGACGCTCGACTCACGAGATCGGCAAATGCTGGCGACTCAGGTTGCCAATGCGACGCTCAAGGCGCTCACCGAGGCAGCCAAGCCACTAGCCGAGACGACGACATCGCGAGCCAACGAGAGCCTAGGACAGGCAGCCGCCAGACGGACCATAAGACGATCAGCATCTGCGCCCTTGTCGCCTCTGCAGCCGCGGACGCTTAACCGAGTCGCGACGTCGCCGAGCGTAGCGACAAGGGACGCCAAGCCGGTAAACTCGATGGGCCTCTTGGCTGTGATTGAATGCGCGCGAGTGGCCTTTGCGTGTCTGCGCACTCTTCAAGGACCGCCCAGGAACGACGAGAGCGACTTTCAGGTCGAGACGGGCATGTCGGCGCTGATTGGCAAGCTGATTGTCCTCAAGCACCATGACCAGGCATTGAAGGAACTCAAGCTCATGAAGAAGCGCTTGGATGCTGCTCTTCCCATGGCCCCTAACAAGAAAGCACATGGCGCCAAGGCATCGTCAGTCGATGCTGCGACGGATGTGGTGAATCTGCTGCTCTTTCCGGACAGTCTGCCCAGCAAGATGCTGCCCGCCATCACAGCATGCCAGATGCAAGTATTGAAGCTTGTTGTCGCGACCAAGAAGGCTGTCCATATTGAGGCGATGCTGCCTCTGCTCAAAGTCTCCAAGGCTAGCTCGCCTATCAATCTGCTTCACAAGATGGCCCGGGCAGATGACTTGCAGGCCAAAAAGATTGCCCGCCAGCTGGCTCAGATTTCTCAGCTTCTCCTTGCCGTATCGCCCAGCGTCTTGTCTACTCAGGACGCCATGGCCTTGGAGCCGCGCCTGAGTCCAGACCCAAGCATCGCGTTTGAGCTTCAGACGCTATCCTTTACAACACAGCTGAGCTGGTGGAAACTGGCCAATGACTCCAAAGACGTCGACCAGCAAGTTCTTTGCCCGTTTTACCGCTGTGTGCGAGCCTTTTACCGTCGCCACAGGCTGGACAATGAAGCGGCATACAACATGATGGCTACGGCGTTTGAGGATATCATGAAGCTGGCTCGCTCCCAGAACCTTGAGCCCAAGACATCACTGAGCTCACCATTGCTGTCCATCTACCACGCGTTTGGATCAGCAGCACACACGGCGCGCCAGTATGAAGAAGCCTATTCATGGTTCCAGCAGCTCAGGGGCTGGTTGAGTGACGACGCGGAATCACGGATCCGTGTGTGCTGCGTTTCAGCGCGTCTTTTGGCTGCATCGCTCAAGCGCAGAGAGGTCGATGACAACATTAAACAACACATTATAGATGTGACAGCCAGCTTGGAAGGAAGCCTCAGCGGCACTGTTGTTGAGCTCGAGGACCTTCTTGAAAGTTTGCTCATTGCCAGACGCTCCGTGGCTGGAGTGCTCATGGCGGCCCTGGGCCCAGAGGCAACCAAGACGACCATGGAGCCACAGGTGGTCCAGCTGTTAAAGACATTTATTCTCGGCTTCCCTCGCTTCTTGCGCCGATGGATGGGCGCGTCGCCTAGCAAAGACGCCAACGCCAAGCAAGTGGTGCAGTTTGACCAGCGAAGACAGGCAGTGACGCAGTCCATCAACCCCGTCCTCGACTCGGTGCTCATGGTGACAAGAGACGAGATACAGAGCCGACTGGACCAATGGCAGCTAATAGACGACGTACTGCAGCATTGCCTTGCCCTGGTGCAGTCTGTTGCAGACCCGGCCTGGCCTGCTGCCAAGACGGAGCAGTTTAATGCCTATTATGTCAAGATCTCGAGCCTGTATTTCCTCCACTACACCGAGGTGCGCAAACGCCCAGAGCCTTGCAAACAAGGCAACAAGCAGCTGCTCCAGGCTTTGAGCCGCTCCATCGACACTGTCAAGGAGCGTCCGCCGGCCGAAAAGAACAAGGCTCAGCTGCCGGGCAAGCTGGAGCTGTTTGCCGACCTTTGCAAGAGCGCCGGCCGGGCAGACGACGCCCTCAAGACTTTGAAATCCATTTGCACTAACCTGGCAGAGGATGGGATCCTGAGTGACGTTGCTGCCGCTCTGGCGACGCAGCCGCCCGCCTTGGCCTGGGCCTCGAATGAAAAGGCCTCCTTGCTGTCTCGAACGCTGCGATCTATAGCAAAGCTCGACCCCTCTTGCACCGAATGGATCTTTTTCTTGCCGCAGGCCGAACGTGCTGCTGTTCTCGAGCATTTGATGCAGCTCGGGTCGTCTGCCTCTACCAGCGTCTTCCTGCCCCTTCGACTCTACGATCCCACCTTGGCAGCCCTACTGAAAATATATACCACGGAGAGATATCCCATACGACGAGTGCGAGTGCTGCTGCATGTTTTTTACCAAAACATTGGCCAGCAGGGCGGCCTAGACGATGTCTCGCAAGAGCTGGACCAGGCCCTGCAACAGCTGGAGCGAAAGGACTTGGCTGAAGATTCAGGCCTTGCCGCCTACATTCCTCACCTACAGGCTTACCACGGCTTCATTACCGCGCTTCCTGATGCCATTGAAGCCCAACTCCCGACGAGCTTCGCACTGTCGGTTGCGTCTTGGAAGGCCATGCTTGAACACTGCAAGACCAAGGCTGACTTGTTTGCCATTATTGACGATGCCAGAGGCCTGCTCCAGCTGTTCGGGCGACTAAAAGATCTTGCCGGCCTGGTTGGCGATTACGCGCTGCAGGAATCCGTGTCTCAGCTCTCCATAATGCTTTGCAACATTCTCAGCCGAGACACCCTATATCGTGATGGCTTGATTCTGAACCATAGCCAGCTGGTGGCCCAGTATGTCGGCATGGGCAGATTTACGCAGGCCCTCAAGTCGTTGGACCAGACCAGGGCACTGATGGAACAGCACCAAGACATCTCTAACGGAGTCGCTGCAGAATTCCATCTCTCGCACGCCGAGTATCATGTGGGCATTGGAAGCTTTGACGAGGCGTGAGTTGTGTCATGTCCGTAGAGAATCAAGACTGTTGGGCAACTGACAAGACTGTTTTGCATCTAGGACGAAAAGCCTGGTCAAGATCAAGGGCGTTTGCAGCCAGCCGCACTTGTCGTGGACCGAGACGAGGGCACAGACGGTCTGGAGAGAGGCCATGGCATCCATGCTACAGTCGACCGTCTCTCTGCACAGCGGAGATATCCAAGAGGCACTCGAGGCCATCAAGACAAGTGTACGCATCCTCTCACACGACTGGGCAAGAATTGCAGCGGCCCTGGAAAACAAGGACGAGACCAAGGCACGGCTATCAGACACGAGCAACACGAGCGTCGTCTCGACTGCACCCGAGGAGCGAGTCAGCGGCCCCATGTTTTGGAATCTTGCTCCTCGGCTCCTGCGCAGTCTGCTGCAGCTTTCATCAGTCTACGCCCATGTAGGCATGTTCCAGGAGACTTTGTACTATGCCGAGCATGCGAAAAAGGTGGCGGACAATGCCAAGTCGAGTCTCTTCTCGGCCGCCGTTTCTGCTTGGATTGGATCCATCTATGTCAAGGCTGGGCGACTGGACAAGGCTTCCCCCTTTTTCGACATGGCGCGAGAGCAGCTTCCACGCGACGCCTACCTGGTACGGGTGCGCTTTGCCCGCCAGGCCGGTGAGTTTTACTGGCAAAAGCGCGACGAGCGAAAGGCTCTCGAATACCTCAGCATGGCCGAGGAGGCCATTGAGCAGCTCAGCAGCTACGGCGACGAGGCTGTCGTGGGCGAGGCCAAGGCAAAGGCCAAGACGGCAGCACCAAGGACGCGAGCAGCAGCCGGCACAAGAAGCAAACGTACCGCAGCCACAGCCTCTACTACTACTCGAGCTGCTCCTCGGGCTGCTCCTAGACGGGCAGCGGCCACCAAGGCCAAGGCAGCACGGCCCGCAAGCCCTGCTGCTGCTGCTGCTGCCATGACGCCCAAGGATGTCCACGAATCATCGCTGAGGCTGGCCGTCTTGCTCTCTCGAGCCCTGGGCCTCGTCCATGGCAAAGAGTGGTCAGCCGCCCTGGCGCTGCTTGAAGAAGCCCGGCAGATGCCCAAGCATCTCGGCAATCATGCCAGAGAGGTGCTCATGACGGCCACATCGCTGATTGGGCGCAGCATGGAGCAGATGATATCCGACCCCGTCTTCTCTGTCATGCAGGACTCGACGATATCTCTGCCGGCCGTCTGTGGCAGCGCGTCTCAGGGGCAGCTGACGCCGCCGAATAAGAGCGATGGCAGACGAGGCAGAGATGGAGGCTGTCCAGCCTTTATGGAGGCTTTGAGACAGGCGCAGGAGATACTGGTGGAGGCGCATGGGTCGGCTCTGCCCAAGTCGGAGAGCAGCATGGTGCATCGCATCTCGTCTCTCTTGCAGAGCACTGGCATCTTCCTCTCGGCCACGGCTGCCTCCAAGTTTGGGCCTGCCATTCCCTCATCGCTGGCGTCTGTGGCGGTGGACCTGGGCCGCAACATGACGTGGACGCGGGAGCTCAAGACCATCAAGGAGCGGCCAGGCTCGGATGCGGCGAGCAGCGGCGCCATGGACCTGGCCCTCTTTACGCGCAGCTATGTGGAAATGCTGCCCAAGAACTGGAGCGTCATATCAATCTCGCTCAACGACACGCGCCAAGACTTGTGCATCAACAAGCTCCAGGCCGGACACAGCCCCTTTATTCTTCGGCTGCCGCTCGAGAGAGCACACTCGCGCGATGTCGACTCGGACATTTTCAACTTTGAGCACGGGCGCCAAGAGCTGCTCGACATTATCCGCCTGGCCAACCAGACGAGCCACTCGGCGCGGGAGCTGACGAGCAGAGGCGAGCGGGAAGGCTGGTGGGCTGAAAGAGAGGCGCTGGACCTGCGCCTCAAGCAACTGCTGGACAAGGTGGAAACGACGTGGCTCGGCGGCTTCAAGGGCATCTTTGCACAGCGGCAGCATCAGGCCGACGCCTTGAGCCGCTTCCACGGCGCCTTTGAAAAGATTCTCAACGGCAGCCTCCCTTCGCGCCAGCGCGCCTGGGGCAAGAGATTAGCCGCCAAGGCTCCTCCTGCCATTACCCTCGACCCTCGCATCCTGGAGCTGTTTGTTGGGCTGGGCGAGTTTGAGGAGCCCGATGGCGACTACGACGAGGCCCTGACCGACTTGCTCTACTTTGTCGTGGACATTCTACAGCTGCATGGCGAGAGAAACGCCTACGACGAAATCGACTTTGACGCCATGGTGGTGGAGGCATACGACGCGTTGCGCGCCTACTTTGAAGCGGCCTCGGCAGACCATCACATGCAAGGCGCCCACACGGTGCTCATCGTCGACAAGGTGCTTCATGCCTTTCCCTGGGAGTCGCTGCCCTGTATGCAGGGCCTGGCCGTGTCGCGAGTTCCCTCGCTCGAGTGTCTGCGCAGACTGCTGAGTGAGGCCAAGAAGCCAGCCGCCGCTGCTGAGCAACACCAGGGCCACTACGTCTCGGCCAAGTCGGGCACCTACATGCTCAACCCGTCGTCGGATCTGCACCACACGCAGTCGTATTTCCAGCCAGCCTTTGCCACGCTGCACGGGTGGAACAACATCACCAACCGAGCGCCCAACGAGCCTGAATTCCAAGAGATTCTGGCCACGTCGCAGCTTTTGCTCTACTTTGGACACGGCAGCGGCGCCCAGTATGTCAGGGGCAGGACGATTAGACGCCTGGACCAATGTCGTCCAACCACGTTTCTCATGGGCTGCAGCTCGGCCGCGCTCATTGAAGCTGGCGACTTTGAATGCTACGGCCCCGTCTGGAACTACATGATGGCTGGCTGTCCTGCCGTGGTGGGAACGCTTTGGGATGTGACGGACCGTGACATTGATCGCTTTGCCGGGCGGGCCTTTGAGGAATGGGGATTGCTGCCTCGCGGCACTTTTGGGGGCAGAGGCCAGGACGACGCTGAGCATGACAGTGGCGGCGAGGAGCAAGACGAGCCCGACGAGGCGCCAGCGCTGTCGCTCGTCGAGGCCGTGGCAACAGCTCGAGAGGTGTGTCGCCTCAGATATCTCAACGCCGCCGCCGTTGTGGTCTACGGTATTCCTGTCTACATTGATGCGGCCCTTGCAGACGATACATGAGCATTGCGTTTTTGCCCTTTGCTAATTTCCCCTTTGTGGTGCGTCTTTGGTCTCTTGGCATTTTTTTTTTGTTTCTACTTTGTTGCGCCGAGCCCGTCTTTGCTTGGGGCAAGGAACAGGGATGGGAAACGGGAGCATGGGAGGGGTTTTTTTTTCTTCTCTTTTTTTTTTCTTCCTTTTAAAAAAAGGAGTAGAGTTGCATAGCGAGCGAGCGATTTTGATCTGGAGAGCAAGGAAAGGGTTTGGACGTTTCTTATCCGGGCTGCCAAAGAGTTGGATACAGAGCAAAAAAAATGACAATGTGTTGGGACATGGACAAGGACAGCCTCTGTGTCAATATAGCCAACAGCCTTATCATGGAGTTTCGAGCCTATCTCACAACCAAAGTAACAAGATCAAAATCAGGCCATGGCCAAGTCTAGACACGGGGTGTCTAGAGTCTCATTCTAGAGGGGCAAAAAATGGCTTGCATGTCCTGCGATTTGGCTCTTGTTGTGCTGGCGAAGCAGCACAGTTGCCCGAAGGGTCAGAGCGGGTGGCGGCGAAATTCTTGAAAAGGCGTAGCCGAGTCTGGGTCCAAACGCACAGACAGTGGACGAGTGCTGCGGATCAGGCTACTACGAGGCGAATCAAGGCGTGGTGGGCATGAGCGTCTCGAGCCATGATTATGGGGAAAAGGGGGCTAGGCAAAAAGCTGGAGAAATGGTGGTTGGTAGAGGCTAGCGAGATGTTGAATCTATGTGTGTATGCATGTACATGAGGATCTATTCCCGTCACACTCGATGCCCTGATTTTTGAGTGTGTTGCAAAACATGATTACTATATATACTACTCCTAGTAACTCTCTTTCTTTGTCTCTTACAAGGAGCAAGGGGTGCGTGTCTCGGGTATCTGATTCCGGTATAGGAGACTGGTTTCTCTATTTATGTTTTTTTTTTGATTTTTTTTTTTCAATGCATATACTGATAAAGGGTGGACGGCAGATGCTCGTCAAGACTCACGAGGCATTCCGGAAGGGGCAAGGACTTGTGGTGTCGGCCAAGGGAGTGGATCTGAGAGTGGATGGAGAGAGACAAGAGTGAGCCAGAGGGTGGTGGGGAGCTCAGGCCAGTCTTCGCCAATAGGGCTGGTATTAGCCCAGAGGCAAGTTGAGGACGAGGCATCCTTGTCAGCTGAAGAGGCGTCCAAGTATTGGTGACTAAAATTTGCAAGCTTGCCTCTCTGCTTCTTCTCTCTCTCTCTCTTTTTTTTTGGCGCTTGCCTGGTTGAGAGCAACTTGGCACGTGGACATTTTTCTTTTTTGGGTGTGTGTATTTCAGCTGTATTAATGTGCGCACAAGAAACAAGAAACAAGGTGACTTTGAACTCTACTCGAAGTATAGACGCAGGCCGGGCCGATATCGCCCTGGGAACAAGCTGCAGCAGCAGCAAGAGCAATCATGACGCGACAGGCCTGCGGGCAAAAAGTAGGCTGATGGGTGGGTCTTGGGGGCAATAATAATAATAATACTAAGAGTGGCAGTTGATGCCAGCAGTATGAGCATGGGCTTGACAGCACAGGGAATGCAAAAGGGTAGTGCAGCGATTGATTGCAGCAGCAGATGGGATTACGTGCATTATTGATATGTCAAGGAGGAGTCCAAGAGCCGACCCGTCGGATCTTTTCGCAGACGGGTTGCCTCGGAGCATTAATGGGCAATTAATAGCAGCCGCCACGGAGGACAAAGACGAGGGAATCTGGGGTTGTGCAGATGTGCGTATATATATGTATGTGTGTACATGTATGCTGGCAGTAGTAGTAGTAGTAGTAGTAGTAGCAGCAGCATCTTGCACGTCTTGTAGTACTTTGATGGCTTGGCTAGTGTTGCCTAGAGGAGATATAACGGTCCATCTCGCATTCATTCGTCCGTTTCTCACCACCGTTGACCATGGGTTAAAAAAAAAAAAAAAAAAAAAGAACAACCAACAGCAACTGGGTCGTGTGTGCTTTGTTTATTAATGGCCAGATGCAGTGATTTGCTGCATGCATGCACATGCACATGCACATGTATCCATACCACCACCTGCTATGCGTCCCTGGTGTTTGCGGCTCTCTTGTTCTTGCTTGTCTCGATTTGCACCCATCATTATGCCGTGTAACGAGGGCGGCAGCTTGTTTGGCTAGCTATCCAACCAGACATGCACAATCTACCTGCTACTACTATCTGCTACTACATTGCTACTACTACCTACTCTTGACCACCTACTACCTTGGTAGGTAGACAAACGACACCCCTTTGGAGCAGGCAAAGCCCAAGGAAAAAAAAATTAAAAAAAAATTAAAAAAAAAGCAACAATAAAAAGGAATCGAGCATTGTCGATATACATTCATGGGCAAAAATCGAGCATGGACAGAAAAGACCGGCGATAACCCTCGACCGCACCGCACATGTCGCGTAGACTTGGCAAAAGCCCACTCGAGGGCTGGGCTGGCCTCTGTAGCACAGGCTCAAGGCACGGGCTGGCTCGCAATGTCGTGCATGCTGGCCGTGTCACCTGTCAAACCGCATCGTCGGTGTCGGGAGGCAGCATGGCTCCTGGCTCCAAGGCTTTTGCATCTAGTCGAGTCGGACAAGTGGTTGAAGAGGAGTGAGACATGAGACGGAAAAGAGCATCAAGAGGCCGGGTAACTGGTACTTGGGAGGCGCCTCTGCTGGACCTCGGCCTGTAACAGTAACACTCGCCTAGTCTAGCCGTTTATAGCATTCCGATGCATAGTTTAGACACGAGACATGGAGCTGCCATGATGCATTGCATTGCATGCAAATTCACAATCAATGTCCGCATGTATACAAATCATGTAGTATACACATCTATATTTATATATTTATATACTATATTGCTCGGCCATGTATGTAGGTGTCATGTGTATTGCAAGCGCATATACTGCTAGTACGGGGTACGGATGCCGAATGGCCTGAGGGGCTCCAGACGAAGCCCTGTGCTACTACTGCCACCACTTGCAGCAACTGTCCCAGCAGCATCAACCACCTCTCTTGTCGGCCCGAGCAGCAGATGCAGGTGGATGGATGGATGGATGGATGCCAGAGACTGCGCTCCTGCCTGCCTCATCTTGCAGCAGCGCGTTGTCTTTTGCCTTTAGCCTTTTGCCTTGGGGGTTGCGTCGCCTGGGCCGTCACGAGACTGTCCGGAACTTGCCTCTATCCGTACAGCTTATCCCAAACGGCGCATTCTTACTCGTCAATTGGCCTTGCTGCACCAATTCCCCGGACAATCCCTGCCACGTAGCGCTACAGGCATCCTACGGGCAGCTCTACAGGCACGCTCTAGACGCGCTACAGGCACTGCACAGACACTCTACAGGTGCTCTACGGGCACTCTTCTAATCCACAACTCTGCCACCCCCCCTCCCCCCATCGCCACCTCCGTTCAAGCTCAAGACCAGCCAGCCCTGCACCGCCATGGCCGTCGCCGGTGGGCCACCAAGGACAAGGCCATAGGGGAAAAGCCAATTTCCATTTCCTACTCGGCCATCCATCTCCCCTTTAGTCCCCGACACGACATACTGTCTTTGCATCAGATAACAAGCTCTCCAAGCCATGGTTCCTGTCCCCTCAAACTGTGACGCGATGCTGTGTGACCCATGGCTGCTTGCCTCCTTGCCAACAACGGTTAATGATTAGCAGCTCATGCCAACTTACTAGTTTCAGTACCCGCTATCCGGGCCACGGCCACTTATTAGAGTTCGATTAGCAGTCTTCCTGTTGCCGTTTGTCACGTTTTTTTACTCGACGTTGGCTTTGTCCATGCCCGGTCAAGGCTCCGCGGAAGCGCAAACGCAAAAAGAAAAAAGAAAAGAAAGAACAAGAGAAGAAGCAAAAAAAAAAAAAAAAAAAAAAAAACAAGACGAATAACTAGCAGCCGTGCGACTTCTGGAAGCACACACGAGCCGCATTAGCGCCCTCTCTCTGCGGTACCTGATAAAAAACATGCTTGGATATAAGCAGCACTCGAGTTATAAGCAACAGGTCTAGGTCACTTGGCTGCCCAACGCCTGAGGTGTATGTTTTTTTTGCCGCCGCAGCAATTACACGCGCTCGCTTGGGCCGGGAAAAGATGAGCGCTTCTTGCAAGAGAGGCGACGAGGAGATGCATCTGGGCCCCGAGCTGGTGCACCACGCATGACAGGGCCTGGAAAAGTCTTTTTTTTTTTATCTTTTATTTTTTTATTCTTGCTTGCTGTCCTCGAGGCAGAAGCTGACTAGACCTTGCAGCGCCAGCTGTCTACCCAGTCTTGGCAAGCTAATCCTGCCGAGGGGTCTTCGGCTGACCAGCATCCTCCACTCTTTTTTTTTTCATATCTTTTTACAAAATAAAAAATATAAAAAATAAAAAATGTATTCGCAGCAAACTGTACCAGGAATTGTACACGTAGAGATATGTAGGTACCTAGCCAACCTTGGATTGCAGCGCGTATAGCCAAAAGGTACTGTGTTGGTAGTTGGTGCCCCGGCGCTGGGCAAGAGGCTACTACTAGTCCTAGTTTGCCATGTAGCAATAGTAGTAGTTCCCACCCCCGCCACTGCGACTATACTAGTACTCGTATTGCCTTACCACGTCGGTTGGCTCTCCTTTGCCTTTTCCCTGCCCTCTTCTTCATCACAACCTCGTCCCGTCCAACAAACATCTCGGCACTCTACCACTGTTGGTCTCTCTGTCTGTCTCTCTTGGCTGTTGGCGTGCCACTCCATCGGATCCGGCTTGCTCCAGTCTCTCGGCGTGCTTGCCGGTTGGCTTTTTTTTTTTTAATTATTTTTTTTTGGGGACTTGTCGCAATCTAGGCCATAACCACCACCGTTATCCGCCACTGACGGGCTCTTTCGTATTCACACGTTCCATTTTTCCCGGGTCGTCTTTTTTTTTAACTCTCTCGCCACAGCTCCTGTGAGTGTTTGCGGCCGACAACGGACAAGTAGCGGAAGAACTGGCTGCTGTGCACATGCTCGACAGCGTCGATCCTCCTGGCGCCCACAGTTTCACATCATGATCAGTGTCGCGGCTCTGTAGCGCCACTGCTTACACCCAGCTCCTGTCAACTTGGCACAACGTACGTGGGTGGCATAGCAGGGCTGTTTCGTTCTAATGACAAGGCTCTTGCGAGCGCTCGCCTTCCCTGTCCCTTCTCTTCTTGTCCAATAGCCATGTCGAGCGGCCCTTCTCGCATGGCTCTCGACCAGCAGGTCCCTCATGGCCAGCAGCATTTTTATCCCCAGCGCGACGCTTCTGCCTTGCACGACACGCCCAATGCCATGATGGACTCTTCGCAGCCCTACGCCTCCGATTTTTCTTTTCCCTTCTCCGGCAGTCACATGATGAATATTGGCTATGACGAGCCCGGCTTCTCACAGCACCACGTTGCCTCTTCGCTGGTTGCCACGTCGCACCCCATGGTGCCTGCTTCGTCGACTTCGTCTTCCATGGCCGCTGTGGCTGCCTTTAGGGCCGAGTCGGAGAACCACAGGTCAAGCCCGGCCACTTCAGAGGCCGATGAGGGCGTCCAGCTCGAGAATAGCACCTCGCCCACTTGCCATTCCGTCGAGGACCGCACCGCCGATGAATTCGGCTTGGGTGCCCGCACTCGCGCCGACGGCACCGACCTCGGCGCCAAGACCAAGGACGACCGATCTGGCGGCAATCCCTCGTGGAGTGAGCTCAAGACCAAGGCGGGCAAGGACCGCAAGCGGCTGCCCCTGGCGTGCATTGCCTGCCGGCGCAAAAAGATTCGTTGCTCGGGCGAGAAGCCGGCCTGCAAGCATTGCCTTCGCTCTCGCATCCCCTGTGTCTACAAGGTGACGACGCGCAAGGCGGCTCCGCGCACCGATTACATGGCCATGCTGGACAAGCGTCTGAAGCGCATGGAGGAACGCATCATCAAAATCATACCCAAGACGGACCACCAGGACGCCTCGACGCCTCCAGTGACGCGTGCTGTTGTCAAGCCGGCTCTTCCCGGCGCCGCCTCGGGTCCGGGCGCCAAGTCGGCAGCGAGTAAGAAGCGCGGCGCCGACGAGGCCTTTGGCGGTCCCGATCTCGAAGCCTGGGCCAAGGCTCCCTACTCCACCTCTCAGATGCCCGAGAATTGTGATGCGGCTTCCCTGACAGAGGCCCAAGGCGAGGAAGAGGATCGCTTGTTTCGCGAGGGCATGGACGCTTTGCCCTCCAAGGAGATTCAGGAGCATCTTGCCGAGGTCTTCTTTGACTATGTGTACGGACAGGCCTATCACTTGCTGCACAAGCCGAGCTATATGCGCAAGCTCAAGTATGTAGCCCTCTTGTGGGCCCCGCAAAAAGACGTCTTGCAACCTGTCCTCTCTAACCGCGCTTGATAGAAACAACACACTGCCGCCTGTGCTGGTGCTGTCGGTATGTGCCGTGGCCGCTCGCTTCACACCCAACTCGAGCATCAGCCCCACGCAGCGCCAGTTCCTTCGCGGCGAGGAATGGGCGTCGCGGGCGCGGGACATTTGCACTCGGAGATATGAGTGGCCCAATATGACGATTCTAACGTGTCTCTTGATTCTCGGACTGCACGAATTCGGAACGTGCCACGGCGGGCGCAGCTGGGCTCTTGGCGGCCAGGCTATCCGCATGGCCTTTGCCCTGCAGCTGCACAAGGACCTCGAATACGATCCGCTGTGCCGCAGCGGCGACAAGACTCGGCTCAGCTTCATTGACCGCGAAATCCGCCGGCGCATCATGTGGGCCTGCTTTTTGATGGATCGCTTCAACTCGTCAGGGTCGGACAGGCCAATGTTTGTCAAGGAAGAGTCCATCAAGATTCAGCTGCCGGTGGCTGAGCGCTACTTCCAACTCGACATGCCGGTGCGGACCGAGTGTCTGGACGGCAGCATTGGCGAAGCCAGCCAGGGCGAAGAGCAAGTCGAGGCATCGCAGGCGCGAGCCAACATGGGCGTGGCTGCCTATACGATTAGGTCGATTGCCATATGGGGACGCATCATTACGTACCTGAACCAGGGAGGCAAGGAGGCAGATGCGCATCCCATGTGGAGCGCCGACTCGGACTATGCTCGGCTGGTTGAAGATATTGAGGAGCTGGTGCGGACGCTGCCGGCGAGCTTCCAGTATACGGCAGAGAACCTGGAGCTGCAGATTACGGACAACATGGCGAGCCAGTACCTGCTGCTGCACCTGTCGATCCAGCAGAACCGGCTCTTTATTAGCCAGGCGGCGGTGACGTTTGCAAACAGCCGGGCGGGTGCTGAGGCGCCGACGGATTTCCTGGCCCAGGTCAGCGGCAAGACGTTTGCCGCGGCCAATGCCATTTCGGATCTGGTGCGCGATGCCGAACAGGGGCAGTGCTGCGTGACGGCGCCGTTTGCCGGATACTGCGCCTTTTCATCGACGACGATTCACATCATGGGCATCTTTTCGGGCAACGCGGGCGTCAAGGCAACGGCCGAGGCCAACTCGGGCGCCAACATTCGCTTTCTGCGCAAAATGATGCGCTACTGGGGCATGTTTCACTGGATGGTGGAAAACATTCGCATGCAGTACCGCAACGCCCTGGCCACGTCGCGGTCGGGCAAGAGTGCCAGCGACTGCTCGCCGCTCATGCTGCAGTATGGCGACTGGTTCGACCGCTATCCGCACGGCGTCTCCGACTCGGACCTGACGGACCCCACGGTGCAGCGACGCAAGGAACGCGGCGAGGACGCGGTGCTGGAGCAAAAGCCCGAGCTGCAGTCGGTCCAAGAGTTCTTCACGACGCTGTCGCCGCCGCGCACTGCCGACGCCCGCAACAAGCAGCAGCGCGCGCCGCCCGCAAAACGCCCCCAGACGCAGCCGCCGAGCGACAAGGAGCCGCTTCCTCCCGCCGACTCGGCCATGACGACCAAGATGGGCCTGGGCCACTCGTCGTCGGTCCCCCAGCTGCCGCGCAAGTACTCGCATTCCATGGCCAGCGCGCCCCCGTCTGGCTTCAGCCCCCTCACCATGGCGCCGCAGTCGCAGCCCGCGCCCCAGCCCTATGCTTCTCTCTCGCCCGTCAGTCCCTTTGGCCAGCAGCCAGGCGCGCAAAACGTGGCCTTTTTCTCCGCCGACATGCTGTCCATGAATCTCAGCCACCAGCCCAACGAGATGCTGCCCCAGCAGTCGCTTGAGCGCCACATGCCCTTTGCCGACTTTGTCGACTCGCCCACCCGCCCCCAGGGCCAAATGTCGGCGCCCCTGAGCGCTCCTCCCCACACTCCTCACCATGACAGCAGCCATGGCTTCCCCGGCCCAGACTGGTTTATGCCCCTGGGGCTCGCCACGCCCGACGCCACCCAGCCGGGCCTGGGCATTGCACCCACGGGCATTGATCCCTTTTCCAACATGTTTGGCAACACGGCCGGCGGCATCATGACGCCCACTCAGCTTGATGCTCTGAGGCATCCTCTGTAAACCCAGAGCCGCTTTTTTCCTCCTCTTTTCCCGTCTTTGCCTCTCAACCGTCCCCCTCCGCTCGACATCAAGTATATTGCTCATCTTGGCCTACCTGTCATTGGCTATTTTTTTTTAATGTTTGGCTGTCCATTTACCATGACACAACTACAGATCCCTAGCTAGTCAGCATTTTTCACGTCTTGAGCTTGGCAATGGTGAGCGCGGCAAGCGTTGGATATCCGGCCCGTCTCTTGTTTCATGTGTACGCCTTTTTTTTTTCTCATCATCTCTCCTTTTTTTTTTTTACATTTTTATTCTGCATGTAACTCGACGGGTTCTTGCTTCCTGGTTTTCCGTCTCTTTTTTATCGAGGGGGAGGTTCCCGTTTTCCCCTCATGTGATCCCTCGCGGGCTTTGGAGTTTGGAGACGGGCATGCAGCGGGGCTTCTACGCCTGGTAGTGTCCAAGTTGGGTGCTCTTGTCGTATCGAGGCACGATGCTGGGTTTCTTGTGCGCCTTTTTTTTTTTTGATTTTGTAAAAGTGCTTGGCACAGAGAGCTGGCGCAAGTGTAGATTTGCTTGTTTTTTTTTTGTTCTTCTTCTCTCTTCGAAACAGACTTGGGCAAATGGCCCCTCACCAGTACAAGTCCAAACTTGTTCGCTTGGGCAGAATGAATATGAAAAGAAAGAAAAAAAAAAAAGACAAGACAAAACTATGAAGCCTCGGCATGGGCACTCCTTGTGCCTTTGGACCTCTTTCGCTTCTTGCGCGATGTGCCCACCTCTCCCACAATATTGTCTTGGCCCTGTGTGGCAGCCTCGTCGTCTGCCCCGTGTCGTCTTGTTTTTTTGCCGTGCTTGCTAGCCTCGCGCTCCCCCGGCGCGCCACAGTCGTCGAGCCCATGTACGAGGCGCTCAAAGCCAAATGTTGGGCCCTCGCGCTCAAATTCTTGGCCAAAGACGCCGCGGCGCCACTCGCGCAGGCGGGCCTTTTTGCCGAGGCGTTTGCGGTCGCGGCGCTTGCGCTCAGCGTCGCGAAAGGGGGCGAGTTTTTTGAGGCCTGCGAATTCATTGAGGGCCTGGTCCGACGGGGCGAGTAGAATGTCGCGCGGCGTCATGCCAAATGTTTGCGGCGAGGTTTCGCGGTATCGAAACGGGGCGGCTGGTGCTGCTGCTGCTGAAGACGATGACTGCTTGGTGTGGGAGACGAGGTCGTGGTTGGAGAGGTGCAGCTTGGCGTCGACTAGGGCTTCGAGCTGGGCGCGTTGGCGGCGCGAGGCCCTTTGCGACTCGAGGCGGGCGCGCTTGTGGTCCAATGTTTTGCGCTTCTTTGCGGCGTGGCCTGCTTGCTCGTCGTCTGTGCTTTCCGTGTCGCCAAGGCTGATGGGAGGCTTGCCGTCGTCGTCGGCAAAGTCGGGGACAATGTCGTCAATGTCAATGTCATTGTCCCATTTGGGCTTCTTGGGATGCTTCTTCTTCTTCTTCTTCTTCCTCGTCTCGCTTGCCTCGTCTGCCTCGCTGCCATGCTCGCTCTCCTCCTCCTCCCTTGATGCGTCATCCTCCATGGCGTAGTAGTCGTCGCCAAACCTCTTTTGCATTTCTTGCTCCCACTTGCCATCCTCCCAGGCCTCATCCAGAAACTGCACCAAGGCTTCTTGCGTCATTTCTTGCCCGAGAGCACCTGCCGCCTGTCTAACCTTGCGCAACTTTTCCTCCGCCTCCTCCACCTTGAGTTTGCGGAGGCGAGCCTTTTCCTCGTGCTTTTGGCGCTTGTCTTGCTCCTTCTTGTCGCGTTGAAGCTCTCGCTGGCGTCTTCTCCCCGTCTTTTCTTCGCGGCGCACCGACCGGGCTGCGGCAAAGTCTCGAGCATACGACTTCAAAACTTCGTTGCTCTTTGCGGGATCTTCAAACCGCATGTTGTAAGCCTGCTCCCACTCGTCGGCAACGTCGTCTTCGTCACCATCGTCAGACTCAAATGCCTTCCACTTGCCGCCCTCTTCTGGGATCCAGGCCCGAGCAGCCATAAAGTTGGAGAGAAAGGTGTCTGGGTTCTCGTCGGCATTGGCGATATCCTTCTCTGATAATTTTACAGCGGCAGACTTGACGGCCGCAGCCCTCGTCGGGTGAAGGCCATTTGCGTCTGGTTTTGCAGGCTCTTTACGCTTGACAATTCCGTCATCTTCCGAGTCATTGTCGGATTCTGCCGCCTTGATCTCCGACAAGATTGTCCTTTTTAAATCATGTTGCTCCTGGTTGTAGGTTTGGGGGGCTTGTTTCTCGTCGTCAAAAGCGCCGGCATCGCCTCGTAAAAGGTTTCCCCTGTGATAGTCGCGTAGAAACACGGGCTTCTCCTTCTTATTCGTCGAGGCAGCTGGTTGTTCGTCATCGGGAAGCTGGACAAAGGTGACGTTTGTGTCGTAGACGCGGGGGTCCTTGGTTCGAATGGCATGCAGAGTGGCAGAAATTTGGGCATCCAAGTCTTCGGTTGCAAGGAATCCGTCCTCATCCTCTGTCTCGCTCGATGAGGAAGAGTCGTTTTTGTCGTCGGAGGCGTCATCTTGAGGCTTGTTGGGCTGGCGCTTGTTCTTGTATTTGTCCTCTACTTGACGGGTGTTAGGAAATTACCGCGTGCGTCAGCGTATAGAGAGAGCCTACATCTATGAATTTCTTCTCGTTTCTTATTGTGCTCGAATCGTCGAGCAAATTCTTGATTCACCTTGAGAGAGACAGGTGCTCCTCCATTATCAGAGTCCGAGTCGGAGTCGCTATCGAGCAGAGTACGTTTCTCGGAGCCTAGTTTCAAGGCCGTTTCTGAAATTGATTTGGCAGCCATTAGACTTGTAATGTTGAAAGGCTTTGAAGACGAGTCAAAAACGCATCGTGGGCCCCAAAGAATTTTTGGCGGTGACGTTTTTTTTTCTGCCGTCAAGCCACACATTGGTGCGGCATGACTAATTGGCGCAGCGGTCGGAACCTGGATCCAATTTGCGGCGACAAGGAATAGTAGGTGGCTGGTGTGACGTGGCTGGGGCCGTAGTTGAGGAGCTCGTCATCGTTGCGTTCCAGCTTGCATTACGCCTCGTTTCTTCTTGACCCCAAATGTCTTACTATGCAATTATAACCTGACAGTTTCAGCACCCACCAGCACTCACCAGTCCACTACAACGAGGCAGCGACACGTGGTAGCCAGCGTCAACCTGTTCCTGCACCTACCGCATTCGGAGCACCTCGATTTTCTCAACAAAAGGCCCATCATCGTCTGTTGCATCTAGCACTACTCTCATGGCAGAATCCAGCGCTCCCAAGCCAAGCAGCAGCGTCAAGCTGGTACTGCTTGGCGAGGCTGCCGTCGGCAAGGTACTGTGGACGTGTGCACAAGTCTGCTGAAGCAACTGCCAGATGCTAATGCCTGCTCTCCATCTGCTCAACAGTCATCCCTGGTTCTGCGCTTCGTCAATAATGACTTTCAAGAGAATAAAGAGCCTACTATTGGTGGTGAGTGTTTTTTTGTGATTTTTTTGGGGGGCAAGACAATGGCACCCCTCAAGGCAAAAGGCCAAATTGAAGCTCATTCTTGTTTTTCATAACAGCGGCTTTTTTGACGCAAAGATGCAACCTTCCGACTCGGACAATCAAGTTTGAAATTTGGGACACGGCCGGCCAAGAGCGATTCGCCTCGTTGGCCCCCATGTACTACCGAAATGCCCAGGCCGCCCTCGTCGTCTACGACCTGACAAAGCCCAGCTCGCTTACCAAGGCCAAGCATTGGGTCGCCGAGCTGCAGCGGCAAGCATCTCCTGGGATTGTCATTGCGCTTGTTGGAAATAAATTGGATTTGACCGGAGGTTCCGCCGCTGCCGATCAAGAGGCGACGGAAGATGGCCAAGCATCTGGCGACGCTCGCAAGATTTCTACCGAAGAGGCTCAGACATATGCCGAAGAGGAGAGCCTCTTGTTCTACGAGACCAGCGCCAAGACGGGCCACAACGTTTCGGAGGTGTTTACAGCCATTGCCAATGCCATTCCAGAAACCTCGCTTCGATCGGTTAGAGGCGCTGGCGCGACAACAGCCGCCGCTAGACCGGGAGAGGAGCAGCGTGTCACACTGGGAGGCCCACGGGATGCAGGAGTCAAGGATGGCTGTGCCTGTTGATGCTGGTAAAGATGGCTACCTGCCAGTGGGCGGCAATGGGCCTGCTCCATTGCCGCCGTGGCAAGCCGGCTGGTTGTCTGATGCCGGGGTGCAATTCGGAGTCAAAGCTATTCGTTTGGGAGTTTTTGTTTGTTTCTGAAATTGTCACTGCCTCGTATATGCTATATTAGATATTACTACAGGACTGTCCGCTGTCGCCGGATGCTTGCTGAAATTATGGTGTCTAGAGTAGTAGCTGACCAATATCTGCTCATTTCCTTTTGCGAGTCCCCAGCCACTTGGCCCCAGCTTACTGTCCACCACTACACCTAGGAGCCATTCACGGTGGCAAAACATTCGAAGCCTTCAAAACATCCAAGGCCTTCAAAACATCCAAAGCCTTCAAAACATCCAGATCCCTGGGTGTTTGGGCTACAAGTCAACCCTGCGCCGAGGCTACCTGGTGTCGGGGTGGAGCCCGGATAATGGTATACCCAGGATCCTTGCAAGATACGAAAACGAGGTTCTCTTTGGGAGAGATGGACAACCAAGCCTTGCTAGATATAATTGAGCTATTGTGTCCCATTATTCTATTTGAAGTGGCGACGAGACTAGGACTGGACCCCTAATACTAACAGAGCCCAGTTCCCAACAAGTTGATCGAATAGTGTACATGGTAAGCCACTCAGGACACCATTTTGGTCCGCTCCCTGCGGAGTATAATGGGAATGCGATTCCATTTGGAGAATGGTTTCTCCCAAACACCATTGAACACTGTTGCGGTAGGTGGAGCCACTGAATGAGGGCAAGGCCGGTGCGCTGGTCGCAAAAGGATGTTTTGTGGCTGCGGTCACAATGAACACAATTCCAAGAAATCTGGATTGAGCACATATGAGAAGTCCTCTTCCCCAAAAAGACTTGTGGAGACTACAAGGCGTTAAAGGTTCATTGATTCTTAATAGTATTAAACTCTAATAAACTCGCTGCCACCATGACCCCTAACTACTACGCAATATTCTTACTCTGATAGTAGCCCTTGATATATTACCTATTTCCCTCTTGTCCACTATAAGAGTCTCTTAAGGAAAAGGGAGGATTCCTGTTTACATGTGACACAGAAACCAAACCCACTATTTCATTAAATGCTATCTCTTAAACGATCTCACGCTACAAGCGACAAAACTCACGAGGTTCTGACCACGTTTGGAAGTCATCAATCTAGGTACCCACCCACGTAGAGGAGATATTGGAACCCCTAAAGGTAGTAATATAAGAAATCGCAAGATATCTAAAGACCGAGCCAATGGGCCAACTGAACCAAACACGATAGCGATACTGGCCTGCAACTTAGCAACAACGGCAATATACGCAGTACCCTGCCCAGAACAGCCACAGCAACCCTCCTCGGCTGCCCCAGCCATCGAGTTCCCAGCGGACAGAACCCCAGGGATATAAAAGTGTTTCAACTGTGGACACTAGGGCCATATAGCCTGCAGCTGCAAGGAGCCAAACGCCGGCTGAGATGCTCAATATAAGAACAGGGCCATCTGAATAGTGCAAGGGCATTGATCTAGACAGGATTATGGAATTATTTGTACACGGTCTAGAGGGAAAAGAACAAGATCTGATCGATGTAGAAATAAAAGACAGGAAGAAACCGACAATCAAGAGTATAACGAAGAAGGTATTTGAACGTCTGCTCCAGTTATTGGGTCCGCATTTGGAGAAATATTATCCATAAGAGAAAGAGCTAAGTATTACCTCGTCACCAACGACCCAACCATAGCTCCACCTCGAAAGAAAAAGGTAGAGTGTGGCTGCGACATGTCAAGACGATTGAGGACTATGCAGAGGAGAAGCTGACCCTGTCGGGAACCAAGGGCCAATTTCTGCCTGCCCCTTAATTGTTCGACAAACAAATCCCTTTGCCGTTGGGACAATGCCGACAACCTACATGCGGGACGAAGTGAAGGTGTAATTGCTAGAGACGAGATGAGGTGGCTGTTGATTGCTTTGCTACACTAGGTGAGAGTTGGATTTGTTACCTTGCTAGACATAATAATTGAACCATTGTGCTACAACTATTCTACCGGCCGTTGCTTTCGTCCAGAAGTAGAAGCAGGGGGGTCACGTGATGTTGATGGCGGCAAGACCCACTCTGGAATGGATGACTACTAACCAAAACTCCTCAGCATCACAGCAAGCTACACATTTGGCACTGATTTTTCCCTGTTCTCGATTCAGCGCTTCGCATCTGTCGCATGACTCGCTCATGACCTGTCGAGATCTTTGCGCATCATACTGAAACGAACATCGCGACTGCGACTGGCCTTTGATTTGAAGCAGCAAATGCAGCGCCGGTAGCAAGCTGGAACCCTGACTGCCGACGACATGGCATCGTCCATTTCCGAGGCTCAGGCGGAGCTCGTCAGGTGCGTTTCTGGCAGCAGGCTTTGTCTTGGGGTCTTGGATTTGAGTTTGCTGACATGCGGCTCCTATAGCTCGCTCTCTCCAGACGACATACCGATAAAGCTTCGATGCGCCATCTGCAGCAAACTTGCCGTCAATGCCTTTAGGCTACCGTGCTGCGAGCAAGCCATCTGTGAGACATGTAAGTCTCTCAGCGCGACTGTGCATGTAGCTGTCAGTGGGAAATGTGCTGATGATGGTGGGCTAGGCCAATCAACTCTTCCTCAGTCTTGTCCCGTTTGTGAGCACTCTCCTCTTGCATCCGAGGACTGCAACCCCAACAAGTCACTACGAACTACGATTCGAGTGTTTTTGCGGACTGCCGAAAAGAAGAGAGAGGCAAATCGTCCCAAGGAAAGCAACGAGTCGACCCCTGCCACCCCTGTCGAGGCTCGTCGGCCGTCAGTCGCTGCTACAGAAGGGGTTGCCCAAGAAGCAGTAGGCAAGCCGTTGGTCAACGGAGTATCCCATGCCCAGGAGCCCAAACCTGGCTTGTCTAGCGAAGGCACTGTGCAAAGGGTGGCGCAAGAAGTTGACGAGGGTGGGAGCAAGTTGCAGGCCGGCGAAGGGGTGCCTGGCGAGGTAAAGCAAGGTGGGATTGATGGAGCTCGGCAAGGAGAGGCTGGTAATACATCAAGTAATGGGGTTGAAGAAGAAGGCGACCTCCGAGCTGGACAAGATGATGGACAAGAGGAGCAGGCTGTGGAGGTGATGGGCGGCGTGGTTGGCGAGGAGGAAGGTGACGAGAACAGCTTTGGCATGAACAATGGCTTTCCAAACGCCATGTTTGGTGGGTCTGGCGACTTTGGTCAAATGCAAATGATGATGGCGATGCAGAATGGCATGGGCGGCAACTCGTTTGGCGGCTTCCCCATGATGGGTACGGCATCTTTTTCTTGGCAGGCAGGTCCGGTACGGGAAACGGCTAACTCGGGCGCAGGCATGGGGATGGATCCCATGACGATGCAGAGCATGTACGTGAACGGCGGCTTTCAAGGCATGGGCATGAACGGCATGGGAGGCTTCGGCGGGGGGATGGGACAGGGCGCCCATAATAACTGGAACGGGACACAGTCGTGGAGTTTCGACCAGAATAATTACAATCAAATGGGCTCTGGTGATTTTGAGCACTTTGACACAGGATTCCAGACAGGCTACAATTCAGGAAATTATGGCCACTTCAATGAATATCGCCGGGGCTTTGGCCGTGGTCGCGGCCGAGGCCGTGGCTTCTACGGGGCCTATGGGCGCGGCGGCTACCACCAGCACGGCGGCGGCGCAGCTCACCACCAGGCCCATGGCTTTCCCCAGCAGGCAGCCGGCGGCTACCACAGCCAGGGCGCCGGCCATGTCGAGGCTGGAGCCCGAGGCGACGGGAGCGAGGCAAAGCCGGTGGAAGGCGACGGACACGACAAACAAGAGCAGCCATGGGCGCGAGGCGACGCGGGCGCGTGGCGTGAGACGGGCACTGAGGCAAAGGAGGGTAGCAGAGCAGACAAGGCGGCAAGCGTGTCGAGTGCGGCGCGGGAAACGGGAGCGATACGCTCAGTGCTGCCTGCGCCCGACGTGCCCATTAATGCGCCAACGGGACCCAAGGCTATGAGACAGGGGCTTCCCAACACGAGCCTCCATCATCTGCGTGCGCGCGGATACCAAATTGATGCGGATCCAGCCCCTTCGTCTGGACCGCAGCAACAAGGCCCATGCCCCCGTGCTAGAAGTAGATCTGCGGGCCGCGAGAGCGAGCGACACGTAGCTGCGAGGGCGCGTGGGCGCAGCAGAGAGGCTTCTGTCAAGTGCGAGAGGGCTGACTCTGGCAGGACCGTCGGCGGTGAAATGTCGTGCGCCCCGCTGCAGCGCCCAGACAAGAGCCGCAGCCGCAGCCGAGGCCATCGCGCCTCTCGCAGACACGGCAGACGCCGCTCGCAGTCGGGAGGCGACGACGACGCCCAGCGCAACGAGAGCCATGGACGCAAGAAGCACCGCAGCAGCCGCAGATACCACGACGACGACGACGAGGGCCGCTCGCCCTCAGCCTCGCCCGTTGAGTCGCGCAAGTCGAGCCATCGCGGCCACCGGGACAGGGGCTACGAAAAGCATGAAAAGGAGCACATGTCGGGCCATCGCTCCCACCGCGACCGAGACCACAACCGAGACCGCAACAGGGACGATTCGCGGCGCCGCGATAGAGACCGTAGAGACCGACGCGAGCGCCGCGACCGAGAGCATCGCCACGACGCCAGCAGTCGACGGCCGTCTGACGAGGACGCATCTCTGGCCACGGACCGAGACGCCGACGCCTCTCACGAGCGCGAGCGGCATGGCTCCCACACGGCCAAGTCGGCCAAGGACCCCCACACGCTGGAGCGCGAGGCCCGTGACCGCGAGCGGCTCCTCAAGGAGGCGCAGCGCATGGCCGGGCTGGCCAGCCTGGCGGGCAACAAGCGCGGCCGCGATGGGGGCGGCGGCGACGACGACGGCGGACGCAAGAGCCGGCGGGCAAGCAAACGAAGCGAAGCGCGCGACGGAGACGAGGAGCGCCTCAGACGGCTCGAGGCGGAGCGCGAGGGCGGGCGCTGGGATTGAAAATTGTGGCACCATGTCTCATCTACCCATCTACACGGCGACGTGCTTTGAGAAGCGTCGCATATACTCTTGAACTATTTGGCTTCTTTTTTTGTGACCCTATTCTTTTTTTATTCTTTTCCTCTTCATTCTTCTCCTTTTCCTTCTCCTTCTCCTTCTCCTCCTCCTTATCTTTTTCCTCTTCTTCTCCCTCTTCCTCTTCTCCTCTTCCCCCTCCGTCTTCCTCCTTTTCTCTTTTTTCTTCCCCCTTGCCTGTTTCTCTACACCAAGCACCCCGCAAGGCCCTTATAGCTATAACAAGACATTACCAGCACGACGCAAAGGGGGAACGACGGCCAAGAGTGCCCTGACTCTGACCATGCATGTATGATAGGAGTGGATGAAGCAGCTCGACAAACAGCTCAAAGTGGATTTACTATGCTCAGTGTCGCTGTCGCAGCCTATTCATGCTGGCAATACATGTTGCAGATAGATGCTGAAGTTGTACTGAATAGGACGCTCAAGGTGTTTTTAAGGTTCGTGACTTGTTACACGTGTAGATCAGGGTATTGGTGGCATAGTAGGATATAAACTTTGGGGCTGTTTCAGGAAAAAAGAAAAAAGGCTGAAGGCGGGCAAAACTTTCCAAAGGAACAAGGCTAGGGGAACAAAGCTAGGGGACACAAATGACAAGGACTGTGACTATGCCATAAAAAAAGCGGGCATATCTAAGGGTGGTATAGTCGAGCATGCTGATTCGCCTGACAAGCAGCAGCCATGTCTCGCGCGTGAGGGCGGCGGGTGATGCTAGTGCGAAAACTAGTCACTAGTAGTAATACGAGAATGGGAAGTGGTAGTCATGGCTTTGTGATGCAGTTCCAAACGATTAAGGCGATACGGGCATCCGTTGAAATGCCGGAGCCCAAGCCCTCCGTCATTAATCAAGACGAGTTTCACCGTGGACGGATGAGCTACTGTGAAGCCAGCCTGCTCTGCTGAACCGCCCCTTGTTTATTTACGGTCCCTGTCTCATATACGGCTTGTACGTGCATATGGCGCTGCTCGAGCGAGCTGTAGGGTTCAGGCGGTCTGGAACTCGCTTCTTCTGTCAGCCGAAAGCTTGTTGGTGTGGCTTGAAACCCTTGGAGCTGCCTCGGGGAGAAAAGCCTCAATTCCATCCCATCACCAGACCCTCCTTGAGCTTAGTGGCTGCTTTGGAGTATATATACCCGTTCGTTGCCACTGGTACTCTGTATTAATCTGCTTTGACTTGTTGAAAAAAAAAACAAGACCCGAAAAAAAACAAAAAAAACTCCTTTCTGTCTTTCAATTTCCCTGTGCTTGATCCCGATACATCGACACAATGCGGTCTTGGACGCTTGCACTCATGGCGACGGCTGTCTCGGCAGCCACGCCGAGATATCTTATTTATTTTGACGAGTAGGTTGAGAAGCAAAAGACTTTTTTTAAACTGTTTTGTGAGCTGACGGGGAGCGGCAGATGGCACACCGAGTCTCTGCCGAGCAAGGAGGAGACGGCAGGCATCAACTACATCACGACAGCCTTTGCCAAGTCTGACATTTTCAACACGGGCACAGACTACAAGCCATTTATGCCTGTTGCTGATGTGCGCAAGCTCTTTGACGACGGCGCCAAGGTGTGCATGGCTGTTGGCGGCTGGGGAGACACAAAGGGCTTTGGCGTAGCGGCGGCAACGGAGGAGTCGCGCAAGACGTTTGCCAAGAATGTGGCCACGGCGCTGGACAATTTGGGCTATGACTGCGTCGACATTGACTGGGAGTACCCTGGCGGCAACGGCGAGGACTATAAGCAAATCACAAACGACAAGAAGACGAGCGAGATTGAGACGTATCCGCAGCTGCTGTCTGAGATTAAGGCTGCTATTGGCACCAAGGAGCTGTCTATTGCAACGCCGGGACGGGAGCCCGATTATATTGCATATACGGCTGAGCAGGTGCCCAAGATTAGCGAGGCAGTCGACTTTGTCAATGTGAGTTGTAGCAACTGGATGACTTTTTTTTTTCTTTTTTTTTCTTTTTTTTTGTTGTTGGAGGACAAGAGACAAGAGGCTCACCGTTTTGGCCAGGTCATGGCATACGACTTGATGAACCGCCGCGACAACCAAACCCTCCACATGTCGGGCCTGCAAGACTCCAAGCAAACCGTTCAGCGCTACCTTGACCTCGGCATGCCCGCCTCCAAAATCAATCTCGGGCTCCCCTTTTACGCAAAGTTCTTCCAAACACAGGGCGAGTGCAAGCAAGCCGTCGGCTGCCCCACCGTCGAGATGGAAGACGCAAAGGGCGGCGACACGGGCAAGTCTGGCGCCGTCACCTTTTCCAAGGCCGAGGCGTCCAATCCGGGCCTCAAGCAGGCGCTGGAAAAGGGAAAGCTGGATGCCGAGCAGGGCGGCATGTGGTGGTGGGATCCAGCCACCAAGAATTTTTGGACGTGGGACTCGCCCGAGCTCATAAGCCGCAAGATTGAAGAGATTGTCAAGCCCATGGGGCTGGGAGGCATTTTTGCGTGGTCATTGGGCGAGGATAGTAATGGCTATTCGCGTGTCAAGGCGATGCGCGAGGGCTTTCAATCCATGAGCAAGACGTCCCAGTGTTAGAGGGGGGTTGGGGAGATGCAAGAGGAGAGATGCAAGAGGATTACAAAAGGGTTGCGATACATCATTACAAGACGGGCTACAGGTTAGGAAGCCATGTGTTGGGGCAGCTATAGACGCCTGTGTGTCACTGTGAGCTAAGCAGTGGACAAAAAAAAAGTTTTCCTCACCGCCCACGGCAAAACTCTGCCTGTAGAAAAAAAAAAGACAACTCTAGCTGGCAATGCATTTTCCCTCCTGACAGCTGCGTCGACCCACGCACAAGCCATGCATCTGCTGCACCACCACGATGCCCCGTGAAGCCGAGCCGTCGCTCGCCGAAAAGGAATTTGTGTGCAAGGCGCTGGGCGAGGGGCTTCGTCTCGACGGTCGTAGCCTCGATGAGTTTCGCCCCTTGCAGCTGAGCTTTGGCGACGAGTATGGCGTTGCCAATGTGCGATGCGGCAAAACGAAGTGCGTCCTTTTCTTTTGCCATTTACTCTGCCTGCTGCACTACTTGGAGCTCGGCTGGCTAACTGTGGGAGCCGCCAGCATCGTGGCCAAAGTGTCGGCCGAGGTGACGGTGCCGTATGCCGATCGTCCCTTTGACGGCATCTTCACCATCACGTCTGAACTCAGCCCCATGGTGGCGCCCTCGTTTGAAGTCAACCGCCCTACAGAGGCGGAGATGCTCCTGTCGCGCCTGCTGGAAAAGACGATTCGCCGCTCGGGCGCCCTCGACACGGAGTCGCTGTGCCTCATTGCCGCCGTCAAGTGCTGGTCCATTCGCGCCGACCTCCATGTGCTGAGCCACGACGGCAACCTGCTCGACACGTCGTGTCTGGCGCTCGTGGCTGCGCTGCGCCATTTCCGCAAGCCCGACACCACGCTGAGCGGCGAGGTGCTGACCGTCTTTACGCCCGCCGAGCGCGAGCCGGTGCCGCTGGGCTGGCTGCACTCGCCCTTTTGCGTCACCTTTAGCTTCTTTGGCCATGATGGCGGCTGCGTGCTCCAAGACGCGACGCTGCTTGAGGAGCAGCTCAGGCTTGGCAGCTGTACCTTTGGCCTCAACAAGCACGGCGAGCTTTGCCAGGTGTCCAAGCTGGGCGGCCACGACGTTGATGCGCCCGTCTTTGTCCAGTGCGCGCAAGCAGCTCTCGACAGGGCCAAGCTGTTTGCAGAGCTTGTCGATGACGAGCTGGCCCAAGACGCCAAGCGCAGAGACAAGGGCGGGCTCATGGCAGAGCTCCAGGCAGAAAACGACAGATGACGACGGCCCGTTGCCCTCTTGCCTTGCTTCGGGGCGTGTCTTGTCATTGTCCTGCTTCATTACATGGTGTAGCCACAAGTGTACAAGTGCATCGCCGGCCGAGCAACATCTCCCAAAGCGCAATCGAATGCTTCCTCTCTTTCCGCAGCCTGATTCTATATGCATCCAAGACGCCGTGCGCCACAAAAGGCCAAGCCTCGCAAAAAAAAAAAGCAAAAAAACCCCTCCACCGTGAGCTTCCTAGTTGGTCCAACATGACAGAGCCGTGATTGTAGTTACAGGTCAAATGTAAAGGACAGCCGGCGCCACAGGCCTAGCGCATGACGGGCGGGCGCGACTCCTTGTTCCACTGTACGCGTGTGCGCAGCCAGTCGACAGCCTCTCTAACGCCGTCGCCCGTCAGAGCGCTCATGGACAAGACGCGCGAGTCGCGGATGCTGCCGCCCTTGTCCCCCTCCATTACCTTTTTGACAAGGCCCTCCTTGATGCGGATTGTCTCGACGCAGTCCTCGCGGTCCTGCTTGTTTGCCAGGATGAGCAGCGGCACGCCCTCCGTCTCGGAATGCTCCAGCACGTCCTCGAGCACCATGCGACACTCGTCCAGCCGGCCTTGGTCGACCTGGCCGTCGAGCGAGCCGTCGCCAATGTCGGTGCTGTCAATGATGAAGACAATGGCGTGGCAGCTGGCGTAGTAGCTCTGCCATAGTTTGCGCAGCGACATTTGGCCGCCCACGTCCCATAGCTTGAGGTACATGTCGGGAAGAGTAATTGTCGACACGTTTTGCCCGACTGTCGGCACCGTCTTGAGCTTGGGCTGTGGCGCGTCGGGCAGGAAGAGCGCCTTGACCTGTTCGTGAAATGTCGTCTTGCCGGCATTGTCGAGGCCGAGCAAAATGACGGAATACTCTGCGTAGCCCACCAGTTAGTTGCTAGTCGGGGAGAGGGCCGACGGCAGCATCAAGAATGCAAACCTTGCTTGCTGGTCGCGTAGAGGTAGAGGCCCTTGACGAGGTGGTACATGGCGCCAGTCGTCGTCGTAGTTGGTGCCGTCGTCGTCGTCGTCATCCGAGGCGAGCAAGAGAAGATGGCCGTGGCCAAGAGCGTCCTCTGAAACGCAGGTATAGGGTAGTCTGGTAGCCACGGGTTCCTCCCTGGAACTGTGCGACGCCCTTGGATTGGCCGCGCTTTTCTGGCCTTGTTCAACCTCAGCTCGTCAACCTCAGCCCTTCAACGTGGGCTCGCCGCTGCCTCTCTGCCCGCTGCTCAAGCGCCCAACCAGACGCCCACGCCCCCATCGCTTGCCTCATGCTCCTCCGGCCCGGTGCCGCGAGAGGCTCATCCTGCGATGCTGCCGTCTGCGACTATGGCCGACATGGCGTTTGGCCTGCTGCGTGCGTCGTGCAAAAAAAAGCCCCCTCTGCCATTTCCTTTTTGCTCCAGGCCAAGACTAACGCCAAGTTTTCTGCTCTGCAGGGCGCAAGGCCGACTCGGAGGAAGACCCTGAAGGTGCGCTGCTTGGGGCCCCCGTGCTGAGAGACGACGAGACTGAGCGCTGACCGTCTTGCTTGCTGCAGAGGGCGATTCGGCGCAAA
Organism: Ophiocordyceps australis; assembly: GCA_002591415.1. Taxonomy (NCBI): domain Eukaryota; kingdom Fungi; phylum Ascomycota; class Sordariomycetes; order Hypocreales; family Ophiocordycipitaceae; genus Ophiocordyceps; species Ophiocordyceps australis. The sequence continues at coordinate 9,961 of NJET01000060.1, read as the reverse complement.
AGGAACTCTTTGCCGCCTGGGCCCTCTTCATCTCCATTATGCTCCTCATCATTGCCTTCTTCACCAGCTACATGCTCCAGATGAAACGCGTCACGGCTGTCCACGAGACTGTCATCTCCATCTTTGCAGGTCTGCCTCGCTGTCCAAGACTTGTCCTGCTCTTCCCACTTGCTCCGAGATTTGCCAGGCTGACTTTTTTTTTTTTTTTGCTCCGGCCAGGCATGACGGTTGGCCTGGTGCTGCTCGTTACGTCGGGCGACTCGATTCGCAACCTCATTAGCTTCGACTACCAAATCTTTTTTAATCTGCTGCTTCCCCCCATCATTCTCTCCTCTGGCTACGAGCTGCACCAAGCCAATTTCTTTCGAAACATGGGCACGATTCTCACCTTTGCCTTTGCCGGCACCTTCTTGTCCGCCGTCGTTATCGGCCTCATTCTCTGGCTCTTTACCATGCTTCCTGGCTCCCTCGACATGACGTTTGTCGATGCCATCTCGGTTGGCGCCACTCTGTCTGCCACTGACCCCGTCACGATTCTCGCCATTTTCAACACGTACAAGGTGGACCCCAAGCTCTACACCATTATTTTTGGCGAGTCTATTCTCAATGACGCCATTGCCATTGTCATTTTCGAGACGGCTCAAAAGTACAACAAGGGCGAGGTGGCCAGCTATGGCCTCATTAGCTTCTTTGAGGGCACTGGCATCTTCCTCCTCGTCTTCTTTGGCAGCCTGCTCATTGGCGTCGTTGTTGGCGTCGGTACTGCGCTGCTCCTCAAGTTTACCTATTTGCGCCGACTGCCCAAGATTGAGAGCTGTCTAATTGTTCTCATATCGTATGCCACGTACTTTTTTTCCCACGGCATCCACTTGTCTGGTACGTAACAGTCCATGTCTTGGGGCCGCGCTGCTCTTGCTGACAAGAGGGGCCAGGAATTGTATCGCTGCTCTTTTGTGGCATCACGCTCAAGCATTATGCCTACTTCAACATGTCGCGACGCACCCAGCTCACCACCAAGTACTTCTTCCAAGTCATTTCGCAACTGTCGGAAAACTTCATCTTTATATATCTCGGCCTCGCCCTCTTCACCGACAATGCGCTCCAGTTCCAGCCGCCGCTCATCATTGTGACGATTCTCGCCGTCTGCGCCGCCCGCTGGGTAGCCGTCTTCCCCCTCTCCAGGGCCATTAATTGGTTTATTCGATACCGCGCCAGACGGAGGGGCGTCGAGGTGAATGACGAGCTTCCCTACAACTACCAGGCCATGCTTTTCTGGGCCGGACTTCGCGGAGCGGTTGGCGTCGCCCTGGCGGCTCTCCTGACTGGCGAAAACTCGTATGCCTTGCGCGCGACGGTGCTGGTTGTCGTGGTGCTCACCGTCATCATTTTTGGCGGCACGACTGCGCGGATGCTTGAGATTCTGGGCATCCGGACGGGCGTCGTTGACGAGATTGACAGCGACGACGAGTTTGACATTGAGTCGCTGGGCAGCGCCAAGCGTCTGGGCACCGGCATTGGGCACAACGCGCGCCGCAACGCCAATGTGGCGCTTGGCAGCCTAGACGGGCCAAAACACAAACGCACCGCCTCGTACGTCTCGGGCCACGCCTCGCCCCTGGCTGCCGGCAGTCGTACCCGCAGTCTCAGCCGCAACGGCTCGGGCGCCGCGCGCACCAATGACGACTTTGAGCGCGCAGACTTGCTGGGCCGCTCCGCCACGGCGACTGACGAGTCGGACCTGGGCAGCGACATTGACACGTCCGACTTGCCGCCTCCTGCTCGCCGCCCCGCCCACCAGTCTCACGGCCCGGCTGTTGTTGTTGCTCCGCCCGACGGCGCCTTTATGAATCCTTCTTTGGAGACGGCGGCCCCGCTGGCTGCAGCTCCTATTACTGCTACGGGTGCCATTCGCCAGCTGCTTAGTACCGAGGATCCTGCGGGTTTGTTTCGCCAGCTCGACGAGGACTTTATCAAGCCCAAGCTGCTGCTCCATGGCGATGGCAATAGGGGCGGGGGCGGAGGGAGCGGCAGCGGTTAGGGCGACGAAGAGTATGCTGTTTTGGCCTACAAGACAAAGACTTGGACGTCTTTTGTAGCCCGCCTTGTCTCTTTTTTTTTTATCACATCTTTTTTTATTCTTATTTTTTTTTTACAACTCGGGTGCATGAAATCATGTGTCACGAAAATCAAAAAAAGATGGAATGGCATCAAGAGAATGCACCATGAATAACTCGAGGGAGCGCATACACGGCTTGACTATAGATACACGACAATATGCACGTGCTCCACTAGTAGTCGTGCCTATATTGATGCTCTTTAATTCCTTGGGGTTTGAAGAAGCGGCTACACATCTATATCCACCACCATGTAGAAAAAAAAATCAGCGCTTGTCCCATCCCGTTTAAAAGAATAAAGGCCGACAAGAGTCGACAAAGATGTGTGCCATGGTGATGTATGTGTGCGCTTCCCAATTCCTTAAGAATCGCCCCTCCCCCCGTCCCCCAGATGAGACACAAAACACTTTGATGTAGATACTATTCTGCACCCAATACAGGACCTGTACATATACAGCATGACATTTTTTTTTTTTTTTGCGTCGCGTGAAGCCAGTTTCCCCCTCCCTACGCCCGCCCCTGTTGTCCCCTTTAATTGTGCGAGATTTACTCCTTGTCCCCTGTCCCACGCCGTGCCAAGACTCTCAACCTTGTTTCTTTGCTGCGAGTTTGCTTCCAAAGGATGGAAAAAGGCAAGTTTTCTTTTTTTTTTGAGAAAAAAAAAAGAAAAAAAAGAGACAAAAAAGACTCAATGCTTATCCGCCAGTTATATGATGTAATGGACAAGGAATGAAAATGTGTCGAGGGCTAGGTAGAGAAGAGGCTCAAGGAGGTGTGATGCAACAAAGTTGGAGCAGGTGGAGCAGTAGTAGGGGGTCGTGGTTGGAGTAGTGATGAGATGAAATGGTAAAGATGGGTAAGAGTAGTAGTCAAGGGTAGAGGCTGGAAAAGATGATGGCGATAATAGCAAGTAGCACAGTATCCATAATGGTCGTCAAAAACATCAAGTCAAAGCTCATTCGAGCAAGCCCAGAGACGGGGGGCCTAGTTGCTGCCATTGGCCATGTTGGAAGGCGTAGCACTGCCGCTCGATGGGCGCTGGTGGGAGAGAGCAGGACTGGCAGCAGCAGCTGTAGGGGTGAGAGTAGGCGTGGGCGTAGAGGTTGCTGGCGGCAGCGCAACGGGGGCAACAGGCTGGTTTGGCGTGGGCGATGCGGCAACAACAGGACTCTGCTGCAGCTGCTGGTGCTGAAGCTGCACAGCGCGTTGTTGGTGCTGGAGCTGCTGAGGCGGACGCTGCTGCTGCTGCTGGGCATGTGGGTGAGGCTGCGGCTGCGGCGGGTGTCTCTGCTGTGGCGGCTGGACGTGCTGCTGCTGGATATGGCGCTGCTGCTGCTGCTGCTGCTGCTGCTGTCTAAGCAAGGCGGCATACTGGTGCGGGCTCGTCGTGGCCGTCATACCGTTGGGAAGCGACGTCTGGCCGGGCTGGCCAGCGGCAGCATTCATGGCGTTTTGGCGCTGCGTCATGAGGGCGCGCGTCAGCTCACCCGTGGCCAGCTGGCGCACATGGTCGGGGGGCATGTTGGGATTCTTGGCGCGGATGCTGGCTTCAAGCTGGCTGAGCTGGGCGCTCATGACGGGCGTCAGCTGGGCATGGGGACGCGGGCCGGGCGACGACACGCTGACGGGCGAGGCCATGTGCAGGCCGTTTGTCTGGGGCGTGGCGTGGCCATTCATGGTGGCCGTCGTGGCCGTGTACGAGGCCATGAGGGCCTGGGCATTGTTGACAAAGCTTGCCTGGCCAAGGGCATTGACGCCGTTGCGGAGCGGGGGCGAGCTGTGCTGCGAGGCTGCGGGGCCGGGAGTGCCGGGCGTGGCCTGACGCGGCTGTTGCTGTGATTGTTGTTGTTGTTGTGGTGGTGGTGGTGGTGGTGGTGGTGGTGGTTGTTGTTGCTGTTGGGGTGCAAGTGGCTGTGCCAGATGCTGATGCTGATGATGCTGCTGCTGCTGCTGCTGGGCTAGCACCTGCTGTTGCTGGTGCTGGTGCTGGACGGCGGCCCGCTGTTGCTCCGAAATGCGCTGGGCGCGCAGCATCAGGTTGGCGTCGGGCGGCTGATTGGGCACGGGCATGCGGTGCTGTGGCTGGAGCGCGCTCTGCATCTGGGCCTGCGCCACGCCGTTGACATGGAGGCCGGCGGCGCCGCCCATGGGCCCCAGGCCGACGCCGTTGCTGGCCGGCTGCATCGACATGCGCCGCATCTGATTGGCGGCATACTGCTGCGCCACCTGCCGCCCCACGGCGCTGCCCACGCTGACATTAACGCCTGTGCCTTGGCTCTGCGCGCGCGCCTGGGCCTGGAGCAAGGCGCGCTTCTGCGCCTCGTGCCGCTGCGTGTACTGCACCACCTTTTCCGCCAGTGCCTGGTCTCGCTCCCATCGCAGCAGGCTGTACTCTTGCGGTGTTCGCGCCGTGCCGCGGGGGTAGTTGTCGTTGGCCTTCTTGTTGGGGTGCTGCGACGCCGAGTGTTGCTGCTTCTGCGCTGCCGTCTCGCGCTTCTTGGCAAGCTTCCTCATGGCCTCAATCATGGTCAGATGCTTTTGGTTGCGCCGTCGCTCCACCCGCATCGGAATCGTCGGTCTGCGCCGCACCGCTGCAATCGACGTGCCCGCCGTGTTGGCCTGTTGCGCCGCCTGCTGGTTCTGCTGTGCAATCAGCCGCTGTGCCGACTCGATCCTCGCATTGTACGCCTTGAAGTACTGCGTCTTTTGCATGTCGGCCGGAAGGCCCTCGAGGTTGATCCACCGCTCAAAGCACTCCCACGGCGTCCGTCGCTCGGCCCCGCCGCTGAAAATCGACCTGCTGCCCAACATGGTTGAGATGAGAGACCAATTGTATGAGTACTCTCTAACCAGCCCCCGCAGCTCATCGTCTTCTGCCAGCGTCCATTGCGACGAGCTCCGGCACTCAAAGAAGCTCTGCAGCGGCATGGGAAACTCGGATGGAGGCCGGAACTGATGGCCTGCGTGCAAACGGTCGCGTATCGCCTTGCAGTCCGGGCTGAATAGCGACACCTCGCTTGCTCGAGGCGCAAGCACCGCGCTCACGCCAAGCTGACCCTCGACCGATTCTTCCTCTTCGTCGGCTGAATCCTCGTCCCGAAAGACATATCGCGTGCGTTTCTGTAGCCGCGGCGACTCCACAAGCCTCATTTCTCCCTCAACGTATTTGCTCAGCGGCAACGCTGGCCGTCGCCAGTGCGCGTCCGCGTCGTAATCCACCTTTGCGTCTTGCTGCGCCGCCGTGTTGAGCGGCGCGCCGTACATGGGCAACTCGTTGAGGAGCTTGTCTGCCGCAGCTGTTCGTTGCATCCCAAACACAACGTCGTCGTCGTGGAGCGCGAACAAGGCCGACGGAGAGATTGCCTCGGCCAAGTCGTCCATCATGTCCATGCCTTGCGCACACTTGTCTTCTCCCGGAGGCGAGAGAACCGTCGACGTTTGCATTTCAAAGTCTTCTGCATCCACTTGCATGGCCATTTCCTCCTGCATGCTTGCTTGTCTTTTTGGCCCAACAGCTGCCGCCACCTGCAGCAACAGCCGCTCCTCTGCCGACGCCTCGACCCATTCCGCACACGCAGTAGCCAGAGTGCGTGCAATGCACATTTTCCATTTGCGCTCCTCTCGAAAGTCGGTGCGCATCCACTTCATCTCCTGTATCAAGACATCCATGTGCGACGGCGGCCGAACTGGCTCGGCGCATCGCTTCGGCTGTCGCAGGCACCATTTCTCGTGTTGCTGCAAGTGATAGACCCGTCGCAAAACCTTGCAAAACTGGTGGTCTTCAATAACTAGGCTAGCATCAGGCGACGAAATCGTCTTGCTGGCTTGGAAAAGCATTCTGTCAAGAGGCTGCATCCATTTGGACGCCATGGTAAAGTTTTGCACAAACAGAGGCGTGTAATAGTCGTCTGACGCCTGCACACTCTCCTTATGCCCAGAAGCAAGCGCCTTGTCTTCATGGCGTTTGGGTTGTTTGCCAAACAAAACCTTGGGCGCGTGACCCTTGACCCTAACCTTTCGTTTGGCAGCTATGCTTCGCACCCGCGAGGCGGGCGACTGTGGAGTCGATGTGACTGGAGTTAGCTGATCGTGCGACCTCTTGGTCACCTCTCGACTCGAGCACGGTGCTGATCGAGACATTGCCCCTACAATCTCATTGACTGACTTGCGCCGCAGAGCTCCAGACGACACTCGCGTTACCGCACGCTCTGAGACTTGCGGCTGATCCTGTCTGTTCTTTTCCACTGGGCTTGGAGCTGGTGGGCTTTGAACTGGCGTGTGGTGTTCCTCGGAGCCCCTATTCGAGCTGTTTCGCCCATCCTGTTGCTTTTCTTCCACAATACTTGCCGTCATCTTGTCAGAGTCGGCCTTTTGGCTCTTGAGTGGTGTCTTCAAGGGGCGTGGAGAGGAGCACGGGGGCGGGAGAGGTGCTTGTGTTGTGCAGCTGTCTTTTTTATGATTCTTGGTCGCAGCTGTGGCTCCATCCTGAACTTTATTCGCGCCGACATGCGTCGTTGGCGCCGTCAGGCCTTTCTTAGGAGAGTGAATAGACGACTGAATGGCCTTTTGTAATAGCTCGTCTTGTGCACTCGATGACGTCGGCCTGGAAACCTTGACACTCTCCTGTTTTTCCTCAGCTTCACTCTTTGATGCCCTCTCAACCGTCGCCTCGACAGCTTCAACACAGCGTACGCCCTCATGATCTGGGCTTGTGTCTGTGGAGTGGTCGTGTACGGCCGGCGTGGCGGCACTGGCAGCAGTCGAGCCAGGAGTTGACATGGTCTCTGGGACTTTGGCTGTGTCTGACGGCAGCTTGATTGACAGTGACCCATTGCTTCCCCGGCGAGCATCCACAGCATCCACATTGTTTGTCCTTTCCAAAGGCGGCTTAACGTGGCTCGCTTTGGACACAAGACCCTCAGGCGCAGTCGTTGGCGAACCCTTGGTTCCTGGGATAAACTTGACCTGCGCCGACCGACGAGAGGCCTCTTCTTCTGTTTCCGCATCCCGCCTTGGACGGCTAGCCTTTTGAGCACCGTCGCGACCAGTCTGCGCTTCTGTTGTGCCGGGATCCATCGCAGGCTTGCATCCATTGCCGAGAGCTCCATCAATCGACTTGATTTGCGCCGACTTGGGCGCGGCAACAGAGGGCGACGGTACGGGAGCGAGTGGTTTTACAGAGTTATCCAACGGCACTGCGGCCACAGGACCATCGCTATTCACAGTGACGGCTTCGTGAAGCTGGGTTCCTGAGCAGGGTTTGGCTGTATTCTTGCTTGTCGATTCAGACGATGCAGCCTTGGCCTTTTTGATCTGTATAGCCTCTGCAAAGGATTGTCTAATCTTGTCCAGTGATAAGTTCGGTCTCGCAGGTATGTTTGACTCATTAAGCGTCTTGCCCCTGGACAGCTGTCAGTCATATCCATCATGGCCTAGGTCGAGCAAAGCAGCTGCAAGAGCGTCTTTGAGGATATCTTGGCCAAAGCACCACATAAATGAAGAGAAAAAAAAAGTATACTCTTGCTTAAACTTACTGCATGATGTCACTTGCTTGCAGAAACTGCCATTCGGCCGCCGTGGCTGCTGGCGCGTCGGGATTCGCAAAGCCATCATTTGGTAGCGTGCTAACGTGGGTCGCGACCGCGAAGAGCTCACGAAGCTTGCGCTTCCGTGAAGTTACAATTGCACTATGCATCGTTAGCAATATAAAATTTACAAGGTTGGAATCGGAAAAATTCGCTGCATCGATGAAGATAAAACACACCTGCATTCATTGCGTCTGGATTGAAGGTTCCTCGACAAGTCGGAGGAGGGCCCGACCTCAGTCATGGCATCGACGCCCGCGACATCCGTTTGACGACCAAACGGATGCACGAGGGAAAAGAGATGAGAAGCAAGCAGGAAGAGAAAGGGTGCACAACGATGAAATCGTGTGGTTTTGTGGCCGTGTTGACGGTAATTTTTTTTCCCTTGCCCCGGCTGCGCTCTCTTTTTTTTTCTGGGTTGCTGGTCGAGGGTGTCGCCAAGCTGGGTGGGAGTGCAGCGTTCAAATTTTGCCAGGTGGTGGGTTCTCGGCTTTCCGGGGACAGGCAAAGGGAAGGGGGGGGCAGACTGGTCTACTACTACCAGGTGGAAACTTAGTGCAGCAGGCTTCAACTGGCCTGGCGTTCTTTTTTTTTTTTGGCTTTCCCTGCCTACCTCTGCACCAACAGCGCGAGTAGCCAGGCAGTGAGGGGGGCCTGTTAGGCTGCATCCAGCGGAGAGCGCGGCGGCGGGGAAAACGCGCTATAGGCCTGGGCCAGCAGGCACTCGGCTGCCGTGGCTGAAATGGCTGTACGCGTACTGTATGGGGTCTGCGGCACTGGCTAACAGCGTTGGCTGCACAGCATGGCACATGGAGGATAGCGGCTCGACTTGCACCCCCTTATCACTACCCACACTTTGCAAAGAAACTGATGCCAGATGGCGTTATAACGGTGGACGAGTTACAGTGCGTACACGCTGCTACTGTGCTCAGAATCTAGTAGTGGCCACCCGCGGGCTCGCATGCAGCGCGCACGGCAACCAAGAGCCCTGTAGGAGAGACCAGCCCGAGGCCTTTCAACGCACGTTGCTACGTGCGATTTTTTCAGCCATGTAGTGCATGAGACTGTAGCGCAGTCCATTGCGCAAAAGAAGCCTTTAGCCACAGGTTGCGCCACACCAGAGCAGGAAAAAGATGGTGTGCCTGTTGGCAGGCCTTAGTAATGCGAACTGTACGCAATACTGTTAGGGAAAATTGTGGTTAAACCCCGGCTAAACCTCGGCGGGATGGAATTTATCTGTACAGCTAGCGGCCTACTAGAAACCTAGACCTTACAATAATTAAGACTCTTAGCTACCCTTATACGAAATTACTGCTTTTAATAGTAATAAGACTAGGACTTATCCTTAATTTTAACGAGAGATAGGTCCTAATATTTTAACGATAATTTAAGAGCCTCTAAACGTTTTAACTACCGGGTTACGACTCGGCGAGATTTTATATTATTAAGCGACCGCGATTTAGCGACTTTAGCTAACGAGAATACATCGATTTACGCTATAAAGGAAGAGATAAAGAAAGAGAAGCGAGGAAATAATATCGAGTTAATAAATTTAGAAGACTTTTAGTTATTAAGAACTAAAAAAAGAATTAAGAGCTATAGATATATTAAGTTAAATATTTTCGCCTTCGTTATATTAAGTTAACTTTCCTATCGCGGCTTACTAGATAAATAGAACTAAGGGCTAAAGGCTTAGACTAAACGACCGGCTAGACTAGACTTAAGACGCACCGATAAAATCTATTTAAGTTATTATTTAGTGCGTAGCTTACGGTTAGGATAGCTATAAGTTAGACGTAGATAGTTACCGAAATAAACGTAGCTCCTTTCGAAATTATAATCGATTTAAACTTAGTAGAAAATTACTTTACTATAAGAAAATTTCCTAGACGAGTTATATAGCTATAATAATTACTCGAATATTAAAGAATTGATTAACCCTTATATTACTCTAACCGCCCGATAAGTTAACGATTCGCTATACTACTTCGGAAAGCGATTACTAGGTAGTAAATATACTTATACCTTATTAAATTTCTTACTACTCCGACCGCCTAATTACTTAAGCCGTTATCTAAAGCTAAGGGAGGTAAAAGCTAGATAAATACTTACTAACGACGGGGTAAGTAGCGTAATAATATTAGAGTTCTTATAAGCTAGTACCGGGTACTTACCTCTTAGACGGGTTAGAGACGGACTAAATTACTAATTAAGTTATAAGTAATTATAACGTAGCTAATCGCAGTAATTATAGTAGTTAAT
>NJET01000006.1:211898-318745 GCA_002591415.1 Ophiocordyceps australis | reverse complement strand
GGGGGGGTTGGTGGGGGGGGGGGGGGGGGGTGGGGGGAAGAATTGCCCAGGTACTAGTGTACCGTATTTCGGCCCCCTACTTGTCCTTTTGCCCTTCCCCGCTCTGGAATCCTGGGAAAGTCCTTTTTGCAGTATCAGAGCGGACAAGTCTGAGAGGAGAAAAACAAGTCGTTATCCTTGGGATATAGAGGTCCGCGCACCACGGCCTGTGGCGTTGATGCCAATGTGTGCCACCAACAACAAGAAGCAGAAAAAAACAAGGCTCAGCTCCCGTTGTCGACTCGCTCAAGTCCTTGGTCACCCTGCTGCGGCCAAGTCGACGCAACCAGGGCAGAAAAAATACAGGCGCGTCCAGCCGTGATGCGTCCGCGCTGTGCTTGGCAATGCACAAGATGCGGTATCCCCTCTCGACGGTTTTTTGCTCAGAGCCCGCGATGCACAGGCCCAAGTGCAAGAGGTGTGGTTGAAAGCGCGTCACGTGAAGCCAGCAACTGGCGTCGTCGAGTTGCACGCAGGTACCTGGCCCGCTCCGCGCCCTACTGCTGCTGGTGTACTTTTCCCAAAGTGTAACCTGGCTAGGCCGTATTCGTACCGCCACAAAGAGCTGCCCTGCCCAAGAGGTTAAAAGCTTCTTGGCCAGACGCCCCCCCCCCCAAGGTGCAAGACTGAAAAACAAGTCGCCATGCGGTGTAGCGTGCAAGCTTGAATGATGTTGGCTGGCATGCCGTGTCCGCACTCGAATACGGACCCCACGCCCTCCACCCCCATTCTTCCCGTGCCTAGGCCTCTGGACACGCATAGAGTAGCGCCGTCTTTTGCCCATTTTGCAGGGCCTCGAGTACTGCTACTACTACTTGCACGAGCGCCGACGCCATGTGCCATGAACCCCTGTGCCTGTTTTGTTCCTGACGTCGGGCGCGGTTCGGAATAGACACGAGTCGTAGCAGAGACCAGGGACCCGGCATATAATATCAAATGCCGTATTGGTGGCTCGACTCGCACACAGTTCCCGCCGCGCAAACAAGAAGAAGAAGAGGGGGAAATACTTGACTGTCAATTTCAAAGCTTTACACACACCATGAAACCGCGTTTTCTACTCATCCGACAAAATTTCCCGCCTCATATTGAGCCTTGCATCATCTTTTTAGCGGTATAAACTGCCAAATCCCAGGGCTGTGCAATGCTTCGCCGAGCACTGTCGAATACGCCAAAAAAAAGGGGTCTCGTTGATGTAAGCGTACATGGTTATGCATGGAAGCCATGTATGTACCAAGGCCAATGTCATTGCAGCATTGTGGAATTCTCAATGGACAAGATCGCGCCATCGGCATTCGGCAAGGGCTTGCAAGCATACTACGGCATATGCCCATGTCAATGTTACAGGGATTCAACTTCTGCCATTGTCAACAACATGCATTGCCAAGCGACGCCTACTCGGCCTGTCCGATTCGCGCATTGCCACCTTGCAAGCGAAACGAGCATTCAATATAGGCCGGCGGCTTGCTGCAGGGAACATGAATTCATGGTTCGAATGATTTCAGTTCGGTAATGCCGAACTAGGCACGGGCCATGCTCATCCGAGGACGAACTTGTCTGTACCTATATAGCAATCCAGCACGTCGGCTATTGACAGCAATCAGATGGCCAAGTTGGCATGCTTGGCCAGGCAACCTATAATATATCCACGGCCAAGACCATTTACCTTTTGGGGCATGTTCATCAAGCTAAGTCGCCTTGGCTCGGCTCACCCCTCCCTGGTCTGTTTGCCTGTGTTGAGCCGACTTTGAGCGTCAAAGATGCTGGTTGTTATGAGATCCGGATACACGACGCCTCCTTGCTCTAGTGCTGACTCCATGACTTGCATAATAGCAATGCTTTCCGACCACGGCATTGAGCGGCTCTCTTTGCTGCCCTCTCTCAAACATCGCGCGCACTCATCCGCCTCCCAAAACATGCCGTGGCCCCAGTCGCCACGTTTGGGGTCCGTGGGAATGGGGCAGTCAACCACTTCAATCTTGCCTGGTGTTTGTTTTCGGAGAATTCCAAACTGAGTCGGCCGGTAGGCAGGATGCATCACCTGAATCTCGCCCTTGGTGCCTTGGATCCGAACAGCAGGCATGCTATGCTGGTCGTTGGGGTTGGTATCGACGAGAATCGATGTCGTGGCAACTCCCATGCTTCTGTGACGAGGAAACTGACAAATAATGCTCGCCATTTCGTCTGCGCCGGTTTTGTAGTGGTTAATGGCGGCCACTACCCTAGGCGCCTCTTTTTCCTTTTCAGGCTGCACGTGGTACAAGGTCTGAAAGACCCATGTCAGAGCGTAGACGCCCAGATCAAGAAGAGCGCCTCCTGCGAGATCCATATTCACCATGCGGTGTGAATCTGCAAATGTGACGCAACCGTCATTTTGGGCGTCGGTTTCGTTGAATGACAAATCAGCTAGTTTACGAGATGCAGTCAGATAATGCTTGTCTATTAGACATGGAGGGTTTGAAACAAGCTTGGGACTCACCCAGAGTTCGGTAAACGGTGCCAATTTCGCCGGCAGCAACCATCTCGCGTATCTTGATGCTAAGGGGGAAATATCGAGTCCACACAGCCTCCATTAAAAAAAGCTTCTTGGCCTTTGCTACTTCAACGAGCGTCTTGGCCTGAGTCGCATTGACGGTGAGAGACTTTTCGCAAAGTACATTTTTGCCCGCCTCCAAGGCCAGCATTGCATTCTGGAAATGGTGGCTGTGGGGCGTTGCAACATAGACAATGTCGACATCGGGATCAGCCACGAGCTCCTGGTACGAGGCGTAGGGTTTGGTGGATTCAGGCGCCTTGATTTTGTGGATAAACTCAGCGGCTCTGTCGGCCGAGGTGGAAGACGCAACGGCGACAAGCTCATGGCGCACGTCGTCGACATTTCTGCTTGCGGGATCCGTTAGGAGGTCCTTGCAGAAGCCTAGCAAGAGTCCAAGCCTTGGAGGTAAGTAAGGAGCTGGATATAGTTGACTCATGCAGCGGAAACACGTGCTTACACTCTGCGATGCCACCGGTAGCCATGACGCCCCATTTCAAGACAAACGGCGTTGGTGGCGCCATGTTGCGTCTAGAACGGACGGTTGAGTCGACAAGTGTCAAGCCTCGACACCGTTTTTAAGTAGGCACTAGTCAGGGGAAGTCGATGCAAGTGCCGTTTAGGGGCCAGTGTTTTGCGGACTTGGCGCACAAATTGGTCTATGTGCAGATTCCACCTGGGCCAGGTATGTAGCATGTAACCACGATCCTGAATCCTGTGGGCGATACGGCTTTGCAAAAGCACCCAATATCTATTGTGCAACAGAACATGCGCTGGTGAGGGGGTAAATGTGGGGTAAAGAGGAGAAGATGCGGGTGCGATTTAACGTTACTCTGGCCCGAAGCGCCACAACGGCCACTAGCCACAGGGCTCTCTGCCAACAGCTTGGTGCCTAAGTTAGCTCACTGCTGCTACCACTACTACTAACAAGTCCCCTGGGCAGTTACTATGTAGTAGTAGTAGTGGTAGTAGTAGTGGTGCCTCGCCATGCTCTCTGCCCAGGGACCTGCTGCTACCAGACCTACTTCTTACATACCAGGCGGTAGGTACTAGGTAGGTCTAGGTAGCCGTCTCCTACTACTAATAGCAGTAGTAAGCCTACCAGTAGTAGCCTTAATGACAGGATTCAAAGATTGCTCTGCCGACCAGACAGGCTTGCCACTCACTTCCTTCGCAGACAGCTGTGCTTAGTCACAGCCAAGGCCTGGCCTCGAGCAGAGCGCATGTGACAGACCATGTCTCGCTTCTTTCCATCGACGCACCTATGAGCTCACCAGGAGTAGTAGTACACTACCTACATGGCGGCTCCTACCTACTACTAGTAGGTACCTGCTTGGGTGCCTGGAAGCATCAAGTAGCGCGGGCAATCATGCAATAAAGTCCCTCGCCACCAAACAAGAGCAAGGAGAGACGCCGGTTGCTGCAATCTCATCATTCTAGGCCCTGCACTTGAAACTCACCACCATGGCACAAAGAGTGGGCCAGACATCTCGCTTGGCGCGAGACATCATCGTGGGCGGCCCCAACTCGGCGGCCAAGATGCCCAGGCTCATATACGGCACCGCCTGGAAAAAAGAGCGCACCGCCGATTTTGTCTACGCCGCCCTCCAGGCCGGCTTCCGTGCCATCGACACTGCTGCCCAGCCAAGACACTACAACGAGCCTGGTGTGGGCCAGGGAGTTCGTCGCGCCGTTGAAGATGGGCTGGTCAAGCGGCAAGACATCTTTGTATGCAGCCTGCTGGAAGTAGGAGAGATGCACCAGCTGACATGACCAGATCCAAACCAAGTTCACGGCATTGGGCGGCCAGAGTAGCATCACGCCCTACGACCGCAATGCGCCGCTGGCCGAGCAGGTTCGTCAGTCTGTCGAGTCGTCGCTTGCCAATTTCACCATGGCCGATGGCGAGGAGCCTTATCTTGACAGCCTTGTTCTGCACTCTCCCATGGACACCCTGCAGGACACCATGATGGTCTGGAAGACGCTCGAGACTTATACTCCACATCGCGTCCGCCATCTGGGCATTTCCAACACCTCTGTTTCTGTGCTGCAGACGCTCTGCGACAACATGGCAACCAAGCCAGTCATTGTGCAGAACCGTTTTTACGCCCGCACCAGGTTCGAAAGTCAGGTGCGCAGCTTCTGTGCCCAACGGGGCATCATCTTCCAGGCCTTTTGGACCATCTCGGCCAATGCACCTCTGGTCCAGAGCGAGCCAGTGGAGCAAATTGCTCGGAGCGCAAATGTCCAGCTTCCCGAGGCTTACTACTCGCTAATTCTTGGGCTGGGAGACATCTCTGTCCTTGACGGAACCACCGACGAGGAGCACATGAAGCAAGATCTTGAGGGCATCGAAAAGGTGGGCTTGTGGGCTGAAGGCGAAGGTGGTGCTGAGTGGGCCACTGCTCTCAAGGCTTTCAAGGCTATAATCAAGGATGCGGAACAAGTCTCGCAGCATGGAAATGCATGAGAAGAAGATTCAAGTTTGATTTTTCCTTTCAAAGGCTTTTAAATGGCCTGTAAATAAACAAGAAGGACTAATTTTTTTTGGACGGGAGGGTGGGATAAGGTTAGTGAACCATCGAGATGACGCAGAGCCACTCGGTTGAAATAGCACATCAAACTCATAAACTCATGCTGCATAGAAACACTCGGGGACAGTACTACTGCCAGGAGCCATCAGACCACTTGCTCAATCCACTCTGTCAAAGCTAGTAGCTCATGGCAGGTCCTTGGCAAAGGTGTTGGCGACAATGAATGGGAAACAGGCTGTAGCCTCGACAAAAACCTGCGAGACCGAGTTAACCCAAATGCTCAGGCGACAGAAAAAGAAGTTCCAAGAGTTTGCTTGCCTTGACGCTATCAGCATCTACTTTGATTTTGCCCCAAGACACGGCCTCGTCAGGTCGAGCACCGGCATCGCTGCCATCGAATTCTTGGCCCGTGTTGATGTAAACTGCGGATTCAGCACCATTGCGCATGAGACAGGCATTGGCTATGTGATGCTTGACGAGGCCTCCGCCAAGGATGATGATGCCGACTCTTTTGGCGCGCACGGAAATGGTGTTGATTTTTCGAATGTCTTCGACAATGTCCACTTTGAGTCGCAGCGGCGAAGCCTTGAAAGAGTGAAAGTAGAACATGTCGCCAATGCTTCCATCGGTCAAGGCCGGACAGAAGACGGGAATATTATTCTTGTAGGCCCAGTAGTAGACAGAAGACTCGTCATTGATTTCCTTGCCGAGTCGATGGATGACCTTGGAAGGTGTCCAGTTGACTTCGTCATCGGTGCCCTTGCTCGCTTCTTGCTCCTCGAGCATCTTGTCGAGGATGGGCACAATCCAGTCTTCAAAGGCACAGTAGTTGGAGTTTGGAACAATGAGGTTCCCAATCCTGTTGAGGCCCTTTTTGCGCAAATCGGCCCCCACAGCAGTGAAGCTGGACATGTACGTCTTGCCGAGACACTTGATGAAGTCTTCTTCAATACCACCAGCAGTGGTGACGATGCACGAGACATGCTTGTGCTCCACCAGCCAGCGAAGGACTCCCCTCATTCCTGACGAGATGAGATTCGAGGTGTAACCCAAAAAAATAGTCGTCTGGTCTCCAGTATCGGGGTCTTTCCATGTGCGCTTTCTTGTCCATCAGCCATGTTGATGCGACGTATGTGCACCGAGTTAAAAGCAAGAGAAACAAATGTAAAAAGAGAGGCCGTCACCAACCATGTTGTTGATGATGCGAATAGCCTCAGACATGGATGAGGCCTGGAATCCCATGTGGCGCATACCAAGAAACAGGTCCTGGGCGCTGACTGGTCCCCTAAGCTTATTGAAATCAAGCTCCTCAACAGCCTGGGCTCCATCGGGCATAGCCTCTGACTGCATGAGCACTGCAGCCTTAGCGTCGGAAAGAGGCGGCGAGTTTGGGGCCATGGTGGCTTGAATGCGACAAGTGTTGTCTGCTGAGCCTGTGGAATCCATCCTTACTAGCAGGGTGGCGGAAAGGCTAGCTATAAGCCGCGCAGCAGCGCACGGCAACAGGCCGTTGTGCAACGACTATTTGCCGAGGAGCATATTCATGTGAGTGTGGAGGTGGCAGCTCGAAATCTCTTCACCCGCGTCTGACTCATCACGGCCGCCAGCTTCCGAGGGCAACGCTGGATGCAATGCAGTAGCAGTAGCGCGCTGGGCTGGCGGGTAAAGCTGGCGGATAAACCCAGGTTGGCCGTTGCTGCGGCCTCGGCGCCAAGCGACTAGCTAGGCGAGGAGGTAGCTTTTTGGCAGAACAAAAAGAGCCAAAAGAGACTAGCGCGTGGCGGCAGCTCGCCCACCTCCAAAAACAGCCATCCAACCAGATGCCACGCGATCCCAGGGCTCACGGCCCGGCAGGAGCGGCCAGGAATCTCGACTTGGATCCTGCAAATTACAATCTACCAGTCGTCTCTACCATCTCGAGCCTCGCCGGCCACGACATCGCCCGTCTTTGATGCATTCTGCTGCTGCTCGAGCTGCTTGGTCACCCTCTTCGCTTGGTCAAAGTCGCCTCAAACAGCCCTCGTCCCCGGCCGCCAAGCCACGGCGCGAGCATAGTGTCCGTCTTGTCTGCTTACGACTCGATATTTCCGCCATTGTAGCCTTCTCTGCTGCTGCTGCCCCACGTCTCACAAGCCAATTGCAAAGCTGTTTTTAGACTTGCCAATCCGTCTCAACCTCTCGTATGCTGCCGCATGAGACCGCTTGGAGTCGCCTACACGCCGAGTGTTGGGCAATTGCCAGTCATCCTACATGTACGTACTCGTGGTGGTGGCTACAGCTTTGCCCAGATTGGCGCATACGGGGCTGCTGTGTCCATTCCTGTGCCTCGCACCTTGATGCCTCTTTTGCCTCTGCTCACAGCCAGTCATTGCTAGGGCTTCGAGATATTCGCGCTATGAACCCGACCGACGGTCCAGGTCGCCCAGAGACCGCTCTGTAGACCGCTTTGATCGTTCTTCTCAATATGGAGATGGCGATCGACGTCGCTCCTCAGCCGAGACCAGATCAGGATCCTTGGGGTTTCAGGCAAATCGCGATTCTTTTGGTGACTCGCTAAGGAGAGAGCCTCCCCGCGGACCCAAAGCTCTCGAACCTCCCAGTGGCCCCAGAGGCGGTAGCTTCTCGGCCGACTTTCGCGGTGGCAGAGCAAGGGGCCGCGGACGAGCCTGGTCTGCAAGAGACGACTCGCGAGACCGTGGCAGGGAAAGAGATATCGATTACCGCGATCGATATCGCGACGATAGAAGTCGAGAGAGGGACCGAGACAGGGATCGCGACCGTGATTGGCGAGACTCTCGAGACTTTAGGTCTCGCCGCTCTCCTCCTGCAAGGCCGAGGTCTCCTCTCCGAGACTTTAGAGACCGAGATCGAGATGGGCTGTCCAGCATCGACGCCGACAGGGCACGACGCGGCTCTCGAGATGCTGGTCCTCCATCCGCAGGCTCGACATCCTCGGATCCCCAATTTGGGCCCCCGACGCTGAGCCGTGGCTCGAGTTTTATGCGTGGCCGCGCCAGAGGCGGCAGAGACGATTGGTCGTCGACGGACAGGGGCCGTGGACGATCAAGCTACGACGACCGCGGAGACCGCTATCCTCGCAGTCGCTCTCAAGAAGGGCGATGGGTACGTGAGCGAGATGACCGTGACCGTGGTGACAGATACCCCGATATTGAGCTTCGACGTGACTCTCGCGACGACCGTGACCGCGGCGAGCGTGACCTTATTCGACCGAAAAAAGATAGCCGCCCCTCCATTTCACATGATCTTATCCCGCACGTCAGAGAGGTATCACCTCCTCCCGTTGCCCCATCCGCCCCTGCTTTTGGAACTGTCCCGAGTCGTGTCGCAAGCACTGGCGATGCCAGTGTGTCTGGGAGACACGCTGCAACGGCCTCACTTAATTCCAACGACCGGCCCGCCTCGGCGGGTCATGATTCTGCTCACACATCTGCCACGGGTCCAACCAGAAACTCACTGCGTGAGCAAGCTCCTGTTCCCGTAGGGCCTAGGGTGCAGCAGCAGCGCCCGTCAAGCAAGCAATGGATCAATCCAAATTTGAGAAAGGCTCCCAATTCTCCGCAAATGTCACGATCTCAGCCTTTTTCTCAGAACCACCCGGCTTCGATGAGACGCAGAGACTCTCTTGTCGAGCAGCAGAATGTGGACAACGCGACGTCTCGTAGCAGCGACGCCAAGTCGGATGGGCGCACCTCTGAAACCGAGGACAGAGATCCGTCCCGCTACAGTGCCGAGCCAGGAGAGATCCTGACCAGGTCGGATTCCGACTCCAGAATGGACGATGAAGACTTGAGAGC
The DNA here is from genome assembly GCA_002591415.1 of Ophiocordyceps australis. Taxonomy (NCBI): domain Eukaryota; kingdom Fungi; phylum Ascomycota; class Sordariomycetes; order Hypocreales; family Ophiocordycipitaceae; genus Ophiocordyceps; species Ophiocordyceps australis. The sequence continues at coordinate 309,827 of NJET01000006.1, read as the reverse complement.
CAGATCACCGACCCCCGCAGCCCCGCCGACCGTCTCTCGGACATCAAATGGCATCGCTAGCCGCTCACCTTTTGAAGACGGAGACCCAGCCACAGCAGCTTCTCCGGCTCCGAAACGTAAACAAACCATGATGCCAAAAGTCCATGTGCTTCGGTTTTCTGTGCCGCCCAGAACGCTGCCTTCTGCTCAAGACTCAGAGTCGGATGACGATGACATGGCTGATTATTTCGACATGGAAATTCAAAAGACCGAGGCACAGCTCAGCAAGCTACCCGAATCCAAGTTTCCTCAGCAGCTGATTTCCCATTATGCAGCCATGTCACATGGGGCTATGGCTTTAATCGTCAGTCAAGCCGAGGGCTTGACCAACATGCTGGGCTCCATGGCAGAAGGTAGCCGTGCTAATACATGCAACGCACCAAACATGTTGGAACAAGACAAGCCAGCATCGAAAATTGAGCAACAAATCCCCGAGGTCAAAGCCGTGACCGCTCTGTCGGATGCCGACGCACAAATGGAGGACCATTTTTCCAATTACAAAGAATTCTCGCAAGGGGATGCACAAGCGACAAATTCAATTGTTACTAGCACAGATGATGTGCACACGGATGCCATGGATATCGATGAAGCGCCCAACGAAGCGTCAGCCACGGCAGAGCCCGTCGAGGCTGCACAAACTTCAATGGCACCTGCGAGTCTCAGTCCCTGTCCAAGCGCAGTGGTGAAAGAGGAGGAAGTAGCTGGGGGCGCGCAAGATGTTTTGCAAGACTCGATTTTGCCACAAGCGCCCCTTGAGCCACAGACGCAGCCAGAAATGTCTCTGGAGGGCGATGAGGAAGATGATGAAACAGAGTCAGAGGGAGGAAGTACCTATATGAAGGTCGAGACTGTTCGGCAGTTCATGAAGACACCCCCTGTGGACAGTCTGCCTCCATTTGACATGGAGTGCTGGTCAACAGGCAAGGGGCTGTTGTCGTCGTTTGAGTCGGATCCTCAAGTGAATGAATATGTGGGTCGGCATTTACGCCATGTGTGTGTGGAGGAAATGGAACAGCAGAGCGCTGCGCGAAGCTCATATGGCACCAAGTACGCCAACTACCTCAAATTCACCATGTCTGACGATCCGGCGGCGGTCAAGAGTCGGGAAAAGTTTTCTGTCTCAACACAGGCTGCAGACGGCGCAGGGGCGCTGACACCCGATTCTCGGCCCGAGGGGCGCGGGACTGGGAGAAGATTTGCGACGGAGAGAGATCTCGAAAGGGTTCTCCAGGCATCTATGCGGGAAGACGAGGAGAGAAAGGAACGCGAACTCCGAGCTCAAAAGGAAAAGTATCGCAGCGATAAGGAGGCTGTGATTCCAGACATGGTATGGAGTGCCGAGCAGCGCGATAAGAGGCAATTTACAGATCGCTCTGGATTTATGCCACCAGACAAGCTCGTGTCGGCGTGGCAGATTTTGCCGCCGGTTAACAACTTTACAGACCAAGAGGCAGATCTGTTTGAGAGGCGCTACCTTGAATTACCCAAGCAGTGGGGAAAGATTGCTGAGGAGGTCCCAAACAGAGACTTTGGCACTTGTATTCAATACTATTACCTGAGGAAGAAGGATCTGAATCTGAAGGAGAAGTTGAAGAAGCAACCCAAGCGTCGCAAAAAGGGCGGGCGTGGCAAACAGCGATCGAGCGCGCTTGTCTCAGAGCTTGGCAATGGCGAGCAGGAAGGTGAAGAAGCTCAGAGCCAGGAGCCAGGAGACAATGGCGAAAGACGACGACCGCGCCGAGCTGCCGCCCCTACGTGGGGATTCGAGCAGCCGGTGACGGACAGCGAAAACGTGACGCCTGCGGGCACGCCTGGTCGCCGAGGGGCCTCGAGTGCCTGCAAGGGCGATCAGCCGGAGAAAGTGGATGGCAGGAAGGGGAGACGCAAGACGGCCAAGGACAAGGAGGCCAAGGCGGCCAAGGCAAACCAGGCGCTTGCGGCAGCGCCAACGCCGCCTGCTACGGGCAGAGGCCGCTCACGGTCGACTTCTCGGGCCCCGAATAGCGAGTTTCACGCTCTGGCGCCTCCAGACGCAGGCCGCATGCCTGTCACGATGGAGCAGGCGCAGGCGCAGCCAGTAGTGCCACCTGCTGTCCAACAAGGCTTTTTGCCCTCGCAGCACCCGACGGCGGTGCATGGAGAGCGATCCAAGCCCCTGGCCGTGTCGTCCATGGCGGACGTCATGGCGGCGCCGTCTCTCAGGCCTGAGCCTCCGCCTCCGCCGCCTCAGCCGTCCATGTCGACGCTCAACTTGACGCAGGCGCAGCCTGAACGGAAACCACCGGCACCGGCATCGAGCTACTGGAGCGTGGCCGAGACGACTGATTTCCCACACCTTTTGAGGGCCTTTGGTAGCGACTGGCCCTCTATTGCCAATCACATGGGCTCAAAGACAGCCGTCATGGTAAGCCGGGGGGGTTTTGTTTTTTTGGGGGGGGAGGCCAAACAGGGGCTAACAAGGACCAGGTCAAGAATTACTTTGTGCGGCAAAAGGACAAGGAAAACTCAGACTGGGACACGATTGTGCAAGAGGCAGACGGCAAGCGGGCACGTGGCGAGAAGCGGCCAGATCCTCCGGTGCCGACAACTGGAGGCCGAGGGAAAAGATATGACGGCAGCTCAAGCGCCATGTCACGGCCCCTGGCTGTGGCACCAGGAGCCGAGGTCCAAGTCGAGCCTCTTGCTCTGCCAGCTGCACAGCCCAAGATGGAGGCGCAATCCCAGCAGGGTCGGGCTCAGCCTTTTACAGCAGGCTATGGCATCCCCATAGCACAAGCGCCCGTATCGACGATGGCTGCCACTTTGATTGGTCAGGCTCAAAAGATGCAGCAGCAGCAACAACAACAACAACTTCAGCATCAGCAGCAGCAGCAACAACAACTTCAGCAGCAACACCATCATCAACAACAGCAGCAGCAGCAGCAGCAACAACACCAACAGCAGCAGCAGCAGCAACACCAACAGCAGCAGCAACACCAACAGCAGCAGCAACAGCAGCAACAGCACCAACCGCAGCAACAGCACCAACCGCAGCAGCAGCAACAGCAGCCGCAACCGCAGCCGCAACAGCCACAGCAGCCACAGCCACAGCAGCAACAGCCACAGCAGCAACAGCCACAGCAGCAACTACACCAGCAGCAGCAGCCACAGCCACAGCCACAGCATCAACATCAACACCAACAACAGCCACAGTCACAGACACAGACACAGCATCAACATCAACATCAACATCAACAACATCAAACGCAACAGCAACAACAACAACAACAACAACAACAACAACAACAACAACAACAGCAACCGCAACAGCAACAACAACAACCGCAACAGCAACAACACAAGCATCAGCATCAACCCCCATCAGAGCACCGCCAGCCGCTGCCACAAGCACACGTGCAACATCAACAACCCTTGGTGCTACAACAACATGCTGTGCCACCGCCCGCACCTCAGACCATGTCGCCGGCCGTCCGCCCCTCGCGCGGTCAAATACAGTCGTTCGGCTTCTCAGACCGCGAACGCGAGCATCCGCCACAGACGCAGCCAGTCCAGAGAGTTTCACTCTCTCAACAGGCGGGCGGAGTAGTGGTGCCGGAGCTCCGTGACCAACGTCCCTTGGCTGCTGCACAACCACATGGAGCGCAACGCTTCGACTTTCATCCAGACCGCCAAGCTGATCGTCAGCGTGCAGACATGGAGAGGCAGAAGATGGAGCGGCAGAAGCTCGACATGGAACGGCAAAAGGCTGAGAGGGAGCGGCAAAAGATTGAACTCCAGCAACAGGCAAAGGAGCGCGACAAGGAGGCTCGAGCCGCCGATCTGGGGCCGCCGAGGCACTACGAGCCCTATTCTCACCGGCAGCAGCAGGCGCACAGTCATGGCCCAGATGCGCGAGAGGCCTTGTCTTTGGCACGGGCTCCTTCTCAAGAGGCGTCTCGGGCCATTTCCAACAGCTCATCATACCAGACGGTCTCGCAGCAGGCAACACCGCATCCACACCCCGTTCGGAGCGTCATGAATGATGGGACGGCGGTGCCATCGCCCCAGCTAGGCCCGTCGGTTTCTTCGCGCGCAATGCCAGCTCCCCAACAGCGACAGACGGCGGCAGCGGCACCAGATGTATATGGGGCTGTGGCATCGCATGTGCAGCCCGGGGCGGCTCCTGTGCAGCAGCCGCGGGCGCCAGAGCCTCGCAAAACATCAAGCATCATGTCACTGCTCAACGACGATCCTCTGCCGCCGACGAGCAAGCGGGTGAGCGACGTGTCGAGCAGTGTGTCTGGCACGCCGCCGCCGCCACAAGCCATGGGCCGCACTCCTCCTGGGCCGCCTCCGCAGTCCCTGTTGCGCCGCGAGCCCGAGGCGCAGTTCGCATCGTACGGGCGCGTTGGCTCTGGCGGAGCCTCTGCCATGCCGCCTCTCAAGCCCACCTATTCTGGCTCGCCCAATCCGGCGGCGCACATGGAGCGCGACTACTACCGACAACATGCCTTCCAGTCGGGCCATCACAGCAGCGGAACCAACTCGCCTCAGGCGCCGCATCGCTATCCGCCCACTGGACCAGGCGGCCAGCTCCAATTCCCAGCACAGGCCAGCTATCCTCAGGCCACATTCAACAGCGGCGGACAGATGGCCCATGGCGCCTCGCCGCCGCCGCCGCCTCCATCGCAATACGCCATGCACGCCTCTGCACCTCGCACTCGCGAACTGGCCCAAGGCGGCCGAGACAATGGCTGGCCGCATCAAGGCCATCACCAGCAGCAGGCCACGGCCAGCATGCAACAGGCTGGGGCATGGCCAACGCAGCCGCCCAAGGCCCAGGCGCCCGTGCCTCAGCAGACGTGGCCCTCTCCGCACCCTGCGAATACACCCAAGCCGCCCACGCCAGCCCAGGCCTGGTCCTCGGCGCCGCCTCCGCAGCAGCAGCCTCATCACCTGGGTCTTCGCGAAGAGCAGCGTGCTGCCGTCTATGGGCCTGCAGCCAGCCAGCCTCCTCAGCACCGATATGCTGTACCGGCGTCTCGAGTATCAGAGCCCGTGGCGCCCCACGGCCAGCCCTATGCACGCTATGCATCGACGCCTGGCCCAGGCGCCAGTAGAGACGTCCGCGACCCGGTCCGCAGCTACACGCCAGGTCCATATGACGGGCGTGGCCAGCCGCCGCCAGGAGCCGGCTACGCTGCATCTGATGCACGCGACGCCCAGCTGCGAGACGCAAGAAACCCAAGAGACGTCAGAGATGCAAGAGACGTTAGGGATGCAAGAGAGATGAGAGACCCCCGAGAGATGAGGGATCCCAGAGATATGAGGGACCCCCGAGACATGCGGGACCCCAGAGACATGAGAGACCCCAGAGATATGCGGGACCCCAGAGACATGAGAGATACACGGGAAATGATGGCCAGGGGTTTGAGACCGCACGAGTACGAGCGGCACCCAGACCAGTATAGACGCTGAGCTGCAAACGCTGTATCCTTGCGGCAAGCGACGTGCATGGAAAAAGAGCCTTGTGAGACTGGGCATAGGGACAAGAAGCCCAAGTTGACAGCGGTGGCGTAATGGGAGCATCATGCTCAGGGATATATTCGTATTAATAAGCATTTTCACCTGCATTCGCACTTGGACATTTGGCACTGAAATGCTTTCTTTGTTGGTGATTGGCATTGCTGGGGTTGAAGGGCTAACGAGCTAGCAGTGGTAAAAATAGCCTTTAGCCATTCACAGCTGTATAGGGTAGTCTCTCTGCTACGACTTGACAAAAGGCAAAGAAAATGATTGGCCACGAGCAGCGCGACGCGCCTTTTGACTTCTTTTTTAATACTACAAACCTCAAGACCTTTGCAGCAAATGGTGCAGACAAGCAAGACGAGTAGACGACGAGCGCGGGTTTTGTACCAGACGAGATGGAGGAAACCGGGGCAAAGAGCGACTTTGAGCAGCAGCGCGAAATACTAGTCAACGAAATATCATTGGTGCGTGTTTACTCTTATCGGATGAAGGGAGATGGAGCCATGGATGGAGACTCTGGCTGACCAAGGCGCGCGCACAGAGCTTCGAGCAAGTGCTAGCCAATATCAACAAGCTGAATCGGTCGCTAGAATCCGTCATTGCGGTATGGCATGGCGAATTGGATGTTAGATGGGGCATCAAGGTTGCTAATGGCGCGCTGACAGGTGGGAAATGAATTCTCATCGGTCGAGGCTCTCTGGTCCCAGTTTGAAGGAGTCATGGCCAAGGATGAAGCCGAGACTAAAGCAGGACAGCAGAACCAGGCCGAGTGCCAAGGCCAAGGCCAAGGCGAGGGCGAGGGCCAAGAGCGGCGCGAGGACAATGCCTGACATGTGCAACAACAGGCAACAAAGTAGCAGTATTCGAGACGGTTCCATGGCGATAATATAAGCTTGAAATTTGCAACGTGGACTTTCTACGCCCTGCCCCGACGACGCGGCACGACAACTAACATGCTTACACCAACAAAATAACAACAACAATAACAACAGGGGCAAGCAGACAAGGATGAATAAGAAATAGAATGAAAAGAAACAAATAATGCCAAGATTTCCCATTCCCGTCGAGCGCAAAGCCCGATGCCGTCGTGTCCCGTCCTTGGCGCCGATTCCATCCAATTTTGGAGGCTCTGAGCCTGGGGACAGCAAAATGTAGCTGTTATGTACCTGGATCCCTAAGAGGGTGAGCCGTCTCACAGGGCCGAATAAACCATCAGGAATGTTATGGCGCGCGCGTGCGCAAGAGAAATTGTGTGCATTGGGGTCGTAACGGTGCAGTCGTAAAGTAAAAACAAGAGCCAAAAGATTCATGCCGTCGTCGTTATAAAAGAAGATTTTTACCAAGGGAGCGTCTGTAGAGTGGTTTCACTTTGGTTTTGTTTTGTTTTTTGCCTTGTTTTTTGCCTTGTTTTCAGAGCACCTGACACTTTCTCTTCTTGCGCTTGACGACGCCAAAGCCCAGGGCCGGCGATCGCTTGCCTCCTGTGGCAGTGGAAGGCGGGAGCGAGGCCTCGACGTTTCTCCGGTCGTTGGCGACAACTGTGAGGATGGCCTTTTCAAAGATTTCGTCGACGCCGCGCATCTCCTTGCTGCTGCACTCGACGTATTCGGCGCTCATCTTGTTGGCCACGGCCATGCCCTGCTCGCTGGTGACGGGAGTGAGGCCCTGGGTCTTGAGCATTTCGATGCACGTCTTCTTGTTGCGCAAGTCGGACTTGAGGCCGACGAGCACCAGGGGCGTATAAGGGCAGAAATGGAGGACTTCGGGGTACCACTAACAAGAGGGTGTTGGAAGACATGGACCAGACGTGACCGAGGGGGGAGAAACTCACCTTGTCTAGGACATTGTCGAGCGAGTTGGGACAGTCAATGGCAAAACAGACAAATATGAGATCCGTCTCTGGGTAAGACAGCGGCCGGAGGCGGTCGTATTCTTCTTGGCCGGCCGTGTCCCAGAGGGCGAGCTCGACAATCTTGCTCGAGGGGGGGTGTATGGGATAGGTGATGTAGTTTTCAAACACGGTGGGCACGTATTTCTGGCATGGCACGTCAGCACCTCAATGGGGCAGGGCGCCAGATGGCGCAAGCAGCTCCTCACCTCTGGAAAGTAGCCCTGGCTGTAGCTAATGAGCAGACACGTCTTGCCGCAGCCGCCGTCGCCCACCACGACAATCTTCTTGGAGTAGGCAGGCGCCTCGGTGACGTGCGTCGCAGCGGATGCGCGGCCCGACGAGGCGCTGTTTGTCGTGCTGACGGTGCCGTCGCTCGAGCGCGTGCGATGCTGGTCGCGTCGCCCCTGGTCCGAGCTGGCCGACGCATAGTACGAGTTGCGATACTGGTACGACGCCATGGCACAAGCGGCGCCTGGGAGCTGAGCAGTTGTGTGGGAGCTGGCTGTGCGCGTCGGCAGGCGCCGTCTTGTGTCCTTCAATCCGCCCTTTTTGCGGTCTTGGGGGCTTTTGTTTTGATATGGGCTTTATTTTGAATCTCGTCTCTTGATTTGCGAGAGCGGGGGGAGGGGGGGAAAGGGAGAGAGGAGAGGAGAAGCGGTGGCGCCAGAGACTACAAGGACGGCGCGCAGACGAGACCAAGGGGCAAAAAGAAGCAGCCTTGTGGAAACAAGAGCGGTTCTGGGGAGGCAAGAGATGAAGAATGCGGCAACGCCAGATGCGATGCGCTCTCGTCCACGGCCAAGAAGCAAGGGAGCGTTGACGGATGGAAGCTGATATGGTGGAGACGGGGGGCCCGCGGGAGGATTGCAGGAACAATGCGGGCTTTGAGTAGGCGCCCTTGGGTCAGCCACAGGCTCAACAGGCGCAACATGGGCCGTTGGCCAGGCAACGGGACGTGGGCATGACGCTTGTGACGCAGGGAGGGGCCTAATGGGTCACAATGGATCACAGTGGAGCACGGTGGGTCGCAGTGAGCTACAGTGGGCGACAGTGGGCGACAGTGGGCAATGGCGGGCCATGGCGGGCGACAATGGGCTATACAGTGGGGCCCAGGGCTCCGCCACGGCCTGCAATTATCCGCTGCAACGCCCAGCCAATTGGCCTCTGCCTGCTGCCAGCTTTTTTTTTTCTTTACAGCTTCCTCTGCCCTCTTTTCCCCTCGTCGTCGCCTCGTATATCCCCATTCAATTGGCCTCTTCCCTGTTGTTTTGTTTCACTCTCGGGCCTTTGCGCAATCCTTCCTCGCCAATGGATGACCCTCTGGACCAGTACGTGACCCTGGTGGCGGCCGATGGGCTCGAGTTTGTTGTGCTGCGCGATGCAGCCATGGTGAGCCCTATTGTCAAGGGCATGCTGGATCCCAGGAGTGCGTCGGCCTTGCTGCTGCTGTCGGCCGCCTTGCTCACTTTTCTAGGCCAATTTGTCGAGGCTAAGCATGCGCGCTGTGTATTTCAAGAAATCAGGTGAGCCGCACCTCTCTTTTTCTGTCTAGGCCTTGGCCTGCCTTGGCTGCATCTATGACAAGGCTGGCACCACGGCTCATGATGATAATGAGATTACCGACAGAGCCGCTCCCATGGCTTTGGCTGACCTTGAACCAAGCTTTGCACTACACTTGACCTGACCAACTCTGGCTGCTGCTGCCCTCCCCCTCATGCCCCCAGTTTTTGCCTTGGCTTGTGCCTGGAGCTGACTAGACAATGAATAGCAGTCCGGTGCTCGACAAAGTGGTTGAGTACTTTCACTACTGGTACCGCTATCGTAATAGCGAGGACGTGCCCGACATGGACATTCCCGTCGAGCTATGTCTCGAGCTGCTGGCGGCTGCCGATTTCCTTGGCTTGGATCAGTAAGGCTGACTGACTCTAAAGAAAACGTGGTTTGAAAAGCCCCGTTGTGACTAATTTGACGCAGAGCCATTTAAACACCAAGTGAAGTGGACAAGTGCCCTCCCTTGTCGAAACGCTCATGCCATGACAGTGTGCGTAAATCCTTGCTCTGTCCCTTGCTCCGCTCCTCCTCGTCTCCCCCTACCTAGTAGGTAGTTGGACTCGCCTAGGCTGGCCTGGTCCCCGTCTTGCCCCCATTGCAGCATATGCGTTGTGCCCGTCTACGTCTCCGTGGGCCCAACGCCTATTAGCAATGGGAGATGGAATCCTTCCCGCTCACTCTGTGGCGCTCATGTGATGGCTTGAGCTTCCGCTTTTTATGCAGGGACACATGCGCGCTTCCGTCTATTGCCTCGTCAAAGCAGATTACACGCAAGATGCAATATACCACCATGTCGTCCGTGCTGATGCCTACTGTGTGACGTGGCGTGTAGAATGCCTGGTTTGTAATGTGCCGACCATGATGAATGGACGTTTCCAGAATGGTTCCACTTTGTTGTGTGTTGCTCGCGCAAGGCAATTATAAATTCATCATTTGGAGATGACTCTCTTGGGCACGTCACACGGGCCATTTTTGTTACCTTTCTTTCCTGTAAAGATGCACACTCCACCAAGTATAGACAAGGAAAGGATGAGCGCCATGTCATATCCCTCTGGTAAGGCGGTAGAAGATGCTGCCATGCCATGGTGTTGACGCAGCCAGCCTTGTGTAGGGTAGGTCGCTCAACTTGGTCTGAAGTCTTGTTCATGATGGACCAATAGTAGTGAAAAAAAATGAAAAAAGATGAACAACATATCAACCCGACGACCAGTAACAGCCCCGACAAAGTATTTCATCGTAAGCTCGCCAACAACACATTGTCGAGTAAGTTCCGACCGAGGTTGGAATGGCCGGTGTCCGCCTTGCAATTGAGGGCTGCGTATGTAGCCCCCAGTTTCTGAGCCACTTGGTTTCGCCCAGGCACCTTTACCACACAAACTAACATTTATATACATACAAGGGCCACGGCACTCTAGACGCCATTTATGCATCCGTCGCGCAGTCATGCAAGGCTCGTGGCTGGCCATCAGTCGACGCCCTCATTATTGGGGGCGACTTCCAGGTGACGCCGCCGCCCGCATGCATGCCTCTGGCCTCGAGCGGCGCTGATGAGTAGCAGGCTGTGCGCAACACGCTAGACTTGAATGTCATGTCGGTGCCGCAAAAGTATCGCCAGCTAGGCGACTTTTACGCCTACTATTCAGGCGCACGCCGTTCACCTTATCTAACCATTTTTATCGGAGGAAATCACGAGGCTAGTTCGCATCTTGTTGAGCTCTACTATGGCGGATGGGTGGCGCCAAACATCTACTATTTGGGCGCGGCCAATGTGTTGCGGCTGGGGCCCATTCGCATTGCTGCTCTGTCGGGCATTTGCAAGGGCAATGACTACCACAAGCCGCATCATGAGCGGCTGCCCTTTTCATATCGCGACGTCAAGTCGGCTTACCATGTGCGCGAACTTGATGTGCGCAAGCTGCTTCAGATTCGCTCCCAAGTCGACATTGGCTTGAGCCATGACTGGCCACGGGGCATCGAGAAGCATGGCGACATGAACCAGCTCTTCAAGAACAAGCCCTTTTTCAAATCAGAGTCTCGGGATGGTACGCTGGGGAGCGCAGCCGCCGAGATGATAATGAACCGGCTACGGCCCCCTTACTGGTTTTCTGCGCACTTGCACACCAAGTTTGCAGCCATCAAAAGCTACGACGATGCTGGGGCTAGTGGTGATGCAGCCGAATCTGCTGCCCCTGCCGAGAATCTGGCCAATCCAGACGAGATTGACCTAGACAGCAACGATGGTCAAGGCCAAAGCCAGGGGGAGGAGCACGCAACGCATGACGATGCAGCAAAGTCCCAGGCAGGGCTTGATGATGAATTTCAAGGCGAGACAAGTGGCGTCGAGACAAATCACGTAGCAGAGGAACTGCGTGCCCAGCTTCCTGCATCTTTTGCGCGGCCAACAACAGCAGAGGCCAGCACAACACCAGGCCAGCCCGTACCGCCAGAGATTGTAAACAAGCAAGTGCGCTTCTTGGCCTTGGACAAGTGTCTTCCCAAACGACAGTTTCTCCAACTCTGCGAAGTGGTGCCCTTTGACAGTGAAGAGCTGTCCCGATACCCTCCCGGCAACGGCACAAGTCGCTACAGCCTGGAATACGACCCAGAATGGTTGTCAATTGTGCGCACCTTTCACCAGGACCTCGTCATTGGCGACCCGGGAGCCCGCGTGCCCCAGGATGCGGGCCAAGAGCACTACCGGCCCCTCATTGACGCTGAGCGCGCTTGGGTGCAAGAAAACATTGTGGCCAAGGATAAGCTACGTGTGCCGCTAAACTTTGAACGCACGGCGCCGCCACATGATGCTCAAAGTGCACAAAGTGTCTCGGTCTCGGAGCAGCCATACGAGTATACGAATCCACAGACTGCCGCGTTTTGCGAGCTTGTTGGCCTTGAGAATCTGTGGGATGCTAGCCAAGAGGAGCGAGAGGCGAGGAGGCGGATGCCGGTGCATCTGACGGAGCCGTGGGGAGGAGGAGGCGGCGGCGGTGGGAGAGGAAGGGGAGGAGGAGGTAGAGGGGGAGGCAGAAGGGGAGACGGAGGCCGTGGACGAGGCCGAGGAGGAAGGGGAGGGAGAGGGCGCGGAGGGTGATGATGGCTTGCATCTTGCCCTTGCACCTAGTAGTAGTAGTAGTAGTAGTAGTATATAGTACTACTACTACTAGTAGTATGTACGCATGTACAAGTTAGTAGTGGATGGCAATGGGGCTCTAGAGAATCTTGCCGTCAACTTGCCTAGACGTGCACCTGTAAACCGAGGGACTTAGGGGGCAGCGTGTAGGGGCAGCGTGTAGGGGCAACTTGTAGGGGCAAGCTGCTACGCTACCAAAAGCAGTAGCGGGTACTTGCAGGTAGCCTGTGCAATGTTGATGTCGTGGCAAGTGGGCCAGTGGGCCAGCCGCTTGCATTGGCACTCGCAGGACGCGCCCCTGGCAACGGCATGCACCAATCAGCAGGGCGGGTAAACATTACGTGCATCCGCTGCGCTGCATCGGCACACGCAATCTTTATCCCATCTCATTCCCCCACGGATACTTTCCAGCTCGGCATCACAGGGCAGTCTGCGACGGCGACGGCAACACAGCGTCCCCCTCCCTCGGCGTCCCCCTCTCCACGGCTTCCCCCCTCGTCGCTATCTGCACCGTGGGCGTTGCGCCACTGACAGCTGCCCGCCCCTGGCGCCCGCCGCCTCTCTGCCCTCTTGCACAGGCCACGACGCCTCGACGGCGCACTCTCCAGGGTATGTGACGTGCCTGCACCCCAGGGCGACAAGGCTTATTGCTTGTCGTGTGCGCGTGATGACGGTTGCCGTGGCCCCCGCTGATTGATTGGAATGCAAGCCCCCTTTGACCTCGAAGCGCCTTGAAATACCAAGTCGCGGCCTCATGGCTCAGTTCTTGACCACTGTGTTAGTTTGTGCCCTGGCCCTCCTCCTTTTGCCCGCCCTCTCTTTTTGCCCACGGCCATGGCTGTGGCAATGTTTCGATACCTGAGCCCCCGGACGGTGGAGACCATGTCGAGGCTGGACCAGACCATTATCCCCGTCCACGAGGACCCTTGTCCCTCGCCCGCGCCCAATTTGGACACTCGTTGTCTTGCTAACCAGCCTTCGCCATGTAGCGGCGCCGCGCGCAACAAGGGCCAGTTTCGCCCGCGCCCAGGAAAAGGCGGTGCCACGAGCTATCAGCTGCGACAGTATGCCGAAGTTACCCTGGGCGGAGGCAGTCTGCGCAAGGTGGTCAAGCTGCCCGAGGGCGAGGACGAGAATGAGTGGCTGGCTGTCAATAGTGAGTCGCTTGCGCCACTGTGCATGTGCCGCCAATGCTCATGTGCTTGCCAGTGGTCGACTTTTACAACCAAATCAATCTTCTCTATGGCGCCATTACCGAGTTTTGCTCTCCCCAGTCGTGTCCCGAAATGAAGGCAACCGACGAGTACGAAATACCCCATCGTCTTTGCCTACTGCCCATGGAGCTGACTTGGCCACGGCTCTAGGTTTGAATACCTGTGGCAAGACAATGAAAACTACAAGCGTCCAACCAAGATGTCTGCCCCGGCATATGTTGAGCAGCTCATGACGTGGGTCCAGTCAAACATTGACAACGAATCCGTCCTCCCCAGCAAAATCGGTCAGTGCCCCCGCCCCGAGTGAGACGAGGCCACGTTGCATACTGATGCTGTTTGTTGCACAAAAGGCGTGCCTTTTCCAAAGTCGTTTCCCGCTCTGGCGCGCCAGATTTACAAGCGCATGTACCGCGTCTACGCCCATATATACTGCCACCACTACCCCGTCATTCGCGAATTGGGACTAGAACCGCACCTCAATACCAGTTTTAAGCAGTACGTGCTCTTTATCGACGAGCATAATCTTGCCAGCGGACGCGACTATTGGGGTCCGTTGGGCGAGCTTGTCGATAGCATGCTGCGGAGCGACTGAGCAAAGAGTCTTTTTCTTTTCTTTTCTTTTTTTACCCTTTCTTTGTTTGACTCTTTACTCTAGTCGTGGTTTGCGTCTTGCCGTTCGACTTGGTTTACTCTGACTCGTGTCTTGGCTTGTTTTTTTTATAAACTCTTGGTCTTGTCTTGTTTTTACTCCCGGTCCTGGCTTGATTTGCCGACATGGAATACATAGGGCGCTGCGGCGTTGGGATCTCGGCACCATTGGGAACCGCTTTGCACGAGTTAGCCATGGGCCAGAGACGGGAAGGATTAGAATCACGAGTCTTTTTTTTTCACTATTAATTGTCAGGTTTGCTAGTAGTAGGCAGATAGAAGCTCTGAAAGGGACGGATTGCCATTATTAACCTCGGTAGTTTTGTGCTTTAATAAGGAAGTGGGGCCTCGAATCCGAAGATGCAGCTTGTGGCGGGTGATTGGGGGAACAAGAGCTTACATAATCCTTGTCTTTAGCCCTTGCTTGATCCGACCATGACGGACGGCCAAGGTCAAAATCAACGACGAAGCCAAAGCCCTTTTGCCTCCTCGCCCACCCGCAGTCCACCAAAAACTCCCTACAGGCCGCGAGTTTGTGAAGCTCTACACGACACGAACACGCCTATTCGTCTACATCTTGGACCACACGAGGACAAACTCCCCCTCCCGGCCGGGTTCCCCTTTTTGGAGCAATGTTTTCGCGACAAGTGTTTCGCGCGGCGGCTGCGCAGCGAGCGGTGCGGACGTTTGCGGCGGCGGCGGGCAAGCAGGGCCAGCCGCCTGTGTCGGTGTTTGGGCTGGACGGCACGTATGCGAGTGCGTTGGTGAGTCTTTTTTTCTTTCCCCTTGTGAAGAGGGGATTGTGGTGAGGGGAAAAAACAAAAGGGAGAAATGGTTGGGAAAAGGTATATTTTTCTGGGTTTGGAAGCTGTCGAGTAGACGACGATTGGAAATCAATGGCTTGAAGAGAAGCTTAACAAGGCGAAAGAGATGAAGAAGGAGGACAAGGGAGAAGCAGCAAGCGAGAGAGAAGAAGAAAAAAACACCAAGACGGAGACACACAGCTCACCACGTGGCAGTACACCGCAGCCAGCAAATCATCCACCCTCGACCCCACGGCCCGCGCCCTCTCCAACCTCCAGGCCGCCACGCACCGCGACACCAAGCTCCAGGAAATCCTCAATGACCCCCTCTCGGACCACGACAAGAGACTTGTCGTTGCCGAACTCACCAAGCACGCTGGCGGCAACGAAACCGTCAAAAACTTTCTCACCACTCTGGCTGAAAATAACCGCCTCGGCCTGCTGGGCCAAGTGTGCGACAAGTTTGCCTACATCATGTCTGCCGCGCGTGGCGAGGTGGACATGACGGTTACCAGTGCCCAGGTTAATTTATTCCGTCTTTTTTTGTGTTTTGCATGTTTTTTTTACAAAAAAAAAACATTTGCAGACACTCCTTGTTGCATACTTGCTCACGCCAAACTATAGGCTTTGGATAACCGGACGCTCTCGCGCCTCGAAACCGCCGTTTCAAAGTCTCCCTATGTCGGCCAGGGCAAGAAGCTCAAAGTCAAGAATGAGGTAACCAATCTCAAGGCCCTCCCTCTTCACAATGGGAAAAAAAAAAGCCCCCCCCCTCACATTCATTTGCTCATCAAATTCTAGGTCAACCCCGACATTCTTGGCGGCCTCGTTGTTGAGATTGGCGATCGCACCATTGACCTCAGCGTCTCCTCGCGCATCGCAAAAATGAACAAGCTCCTATCTGACGCTCTGTAAAGTGCACCCTCCCTGGCACTACTACGGATTTAAATATATAAAACAAAAAACCCTCTTTTCCTTGCTTCCATCATCACGGGTGGGTTCCCCATGCGTTTTTCTCTCTTCATGCTAGTCGACACTGTCGATAGTCTTGCCAAATAGAAGAAGCATTGTTCCACGCTACTCACTCGTACAATCACCTTTACCAACCCTAAACCACCATGTTGCATCAAGTCAGTCGTGTATGCCAAAGTCTAGGTAGAATTCGAGTCAAAGTCTATCCATCTATCTGAGCCTCCCCTTTTTCCTCTTATTCCAAGACATGCGTCTACGTCTTCGTTCCACGACCCATGCAAAAGCTCTATGCTAGCCCAGTGTTTTTTTCCCCCTTGATTTTTTTTTGAAAAAGACAAAAACTCGACAACTTCCAACGTCAGATTCAAGCCTTGGTCTCGAATTCATCTTCGTGATCAAAGTCGCCGTTTTGCACCTTGTATCGGTTGAGCTGGTCCGAAATGTACTGGTGCAAGTGCGAATCTGCTTCAGCCTTTTCGCGAGCATGCGGCGGCAGGGTGAGATTGATGGGCTTGCCGTCTTCTTCATCCAGCTCATTCAGGGATGCTTCAAAGTCGCTGCGAGCGCCAATGGACCGGCCCGTCGACGACCGTCGAATGTGTCGTGGGCCAGACGACCGAGGCGTTCCCAGATCCACGCTCCTCTGAAACATGTCATCAAAGTAGTGCGCCATGGCAACCGACGGCGTTCGAGGAGTCTGAGGAAGGCGACAGTTGACACTACATCTTGAGTTAGCAAATGGCTTCCTCTCCTTGCCCATGGCGCTTCAAGACTGCCTACCCAGTGTCATGAATCATGCGAGCAATCAGACCCGTCCAGCCACATTGGTGGCTTGCTCCAAGCCCGCGGCCCGTGTCGCCATCAAAGAATTCGTAGAACCAGACGTGGTCCTTCCAATACTCGTCAAAATCCAAAAGGTCGTTACCCGCATTGACGCTTCGTCGGCCGTCGTCAGTACGCGAAAACAGATGCTGTAGACGGTGCTGTATCTCCTCCGCCACCTTGCCCAGGTGCATGTAGTCGCCGCTTCCCGTGGGACACTCGACCTGGAACTCGGGACCGTAAAAGAGGTAGAAGCGCTGTAGGGCTTCGACCAAGAGGAAATTGACACAAAACCAAATGGGGCCTCGCCAGTTGCTGTTGCCCCCAAACAGTCCGCTATTGGAATCGCCTGGCACGTATCCCACCTCAAACTCTTGGTCATTGACCTTCATCGAATACGGATGATCCTTGTGATACTTGGACAAGGATCGAATGCCGTGGTCGCTCAGAAACTCGTCTTCGTCGAGCATGCGTTTGAGAATCTTCTCCAACCTGTCTTTGCTGACAATGGATAGCAAGATTCGGTCTCCTTTGCCTCTCTTCCTGATGCTGGCCATGTTGCGCTCAGCCAGGTCACATCGATTCTGCATAAACCATTCTACCCTCTTTTTGAAAGATGGAAGCTTGTTAAGAAGTTCGGGTTCCAGAGTGGTTGTGGCATAGAGGGGAATGAGACCGACAAGAGAGCGCACAGGCAGCTGCTGGATCCAAGGGCCTCCCCATGATATCGCATCATAGTAGAAGCCGTCTTCATCATTCCAAAGAGACTGCTCGTCCTTGTTTCCTGCGCTGAAGGTCATGGCATCGCTGATGAAAATAAAGTGCTCGAAAAACTTGGACGCAATGTCTTCGTAAATGCGCCGGTGCTTGGCCAGCTCAAGGGCAATGTTGAGCATACACAGGCAGAAAAAGGCCATCCATCCCGTGCTGTCGGCCTGCGCCAGTACACCTCCTGTTGGCAGGGGCTCGGACCGGTTGAAGAGGCCAATGTTGTCGAGACCGAGGAAGCCCCCCTCAAAAACGTTTTTGCCCTCGGTATCTTTGCGGTTGACCCACCACGTGAAGTTGAGGAGCAATTTCTGAAAGACTCGCTCCAAGAAATCAAAATCCTGGCGACCATACATTTTGCGCTCGATCTTGAAGACTCTAAACGTGGCCCATGCGTGTACCGGTGGATTCACATCACCAAAGTTCCACTCGTATCTATCGTGCTGCTAGTCAGATATGGCCATTCAAGAGATTGTAGCAGGCTCGTACTCACGCCGGGAGCTGCCCGTTTGGATGACAATACCACTCGCGTGTGAACAAATCCAGCTGCTTCTTGGCAAACTCGGGGTCAATCATGGCTAGAGGAATGCAGTGAAATGCGCTATCCCAAGCCGCGAAAAAGGGATACTCCCAAGCATCTGGCATAGACAATATGTCGTCGCAGTACATGTGTTTCCATTGAGAGTTTCGAATGCTTTTGCGGCTCGCCGGTGGCGGAGGTGAGCCTTCGTCACCATTGGCCCATTGGTCCCAGATGAAGTTGTAATATTGCTTGTTCCACATCATGCCGGAAAAGGCCTGTCTCTGGATGTTGCGAAGATCATCAGTCATGGGCAAGGGGCTTATTCTGTAGTAGAAGTCGTCTGCTTCATCGCGTCGCTTCTCGACAATCTCATCGAATTCTTCTTCGTCAATATACTGGAGATTTTTTCTCGAAAACCGCAAGCGGACCACTGTTAGACAGTCAGTCCCACGTGCTGGCCTTATCATCAAGCAATAATCAAGTCAATGCCTACCGGCACATTCTCCAGGGGCCACGCCTCCATCCTCGTTGAAGTTGAACCAGGCTGCACACTTGGTACCTGATTGGGCAGGATTCACGGCACTCTTCTCATCATTGACAATACGGCGGTGAAAGGCATCCTTGACGTAGGGTTGTTTGTTCTTCTGGCCGTAGAGAGCGTCGAAGTTGGTGTCATTGTCAGTAAAGAGGAGTTGAGGCAACACATCATTCCCGCTCGCGCCCACGCCGGGAGAAGGTGACAGGATGAAGTAACGCTCGCCCAGTCTGTAATGCTCCGACTTGGCTGCTACTTCAGAGTGAGAGGCAATGGACGGTTTCTTATCAGTCGCTTCTCTGCCCCAGCTCCACGTGTTTCGGAACCAGACTTGTGGAATGATGTGAATGGGGGCAGGATCAGGCCCCCTGTTCCAGGCTGTTAGGCGAAACAAGAGCTCATCTGGATCATTTGACTCCTTGGCAGTCTCGATGAAGATGTCCCAATATCTGTTGTCATCGAAAGCGTTGGTGTCAATGATTTGAAACTCGTGTTCCTGTTTGGTCCTCTTTGCATTCTCCTTAACCAATTCGTCGTAGGGAAACTTTCTTTGAGGATACTTGTAGAGGTACTTCATGTATGAATGCTGTGCAAAATTAGCTTCACGAGCAATAAGAGTTATTGAAGCTCCAAGGGCATACAGTCTGCCAAGTTCAGTCAGCAAGCATGTCTAGTTAGCATTAACAGGGGAAGACACGTCGTGAGCTCACAGGAGTGTTATCGAGGTGGAAATGGGCCTCCTTGACGCTCTCGCCATGGTTGCCCTGTGGGTTGGAGAGACCAAAAAGGCGCTCCTTGAGAAAATCGCTGGTTGGCGCCAGTCAGCTGTTGCTGGGACCTGATGCCAAGTCGGCCTTCATTTTACAACATGGAGCAGAAACTTGACATACTCCTGCTCGTTCCAGAAGCTAAAGGCTAGGTTCTGCAAGCCGTGGGTATCGGAAACTCCAGCAATTCCATCTTCACCCCACCTGAAGGCTCGCAGTCGGGCATGTTGATGCGGGAAATCTAGATGGAGGGTCAACAAGCGAGCGCGCCAAGAATCCGGACGTGGAAGGTCGTACGACTCCAGGCATCTCCGTCGGGGCTGTAATCTTCTCGAACTGCAGCTGTGTCAGCAAAACGAGATGGGAAAAGGAATGAGGAAATCTCACCCGTGGCCCACTGGCGCTCGGCAACATACGGTCCCCACTTCTTCCAATATCGGACGCGTTCGCGATCTTCCTTGAGCCGTTTCTCCTCTTCCGTCAGATACTCGAACCCATCAAAGACGACCATGGCGTGGACCGAGAGGTAGGGTAGCGGCTGTGAGGGGCACGAGAGCGACAGAAGACTGCAGGAACAGGATTTACTGCTGTGCTTGGTAATTGTAGGCGTTGGGTAGGTCGCGGACAACTTTGCCGAGAGTTGGTCTTCGATGACGACACGCCAGCGTTGGCGCTAACAGGCCTCAGTTTCAGTGGTTATCGCCCGTTAGGAGCTTCCACCGGCAGCTGCAGAAGCTCGTACATACTGTACATACTGTATGTACGTGGTGGGGCTCCGACTGGATGGCTTTAGTGCAGGCCCCTAGTACTAGTAGTAACTACTACCTAACGCGTAGTACCGGTAAGTAGTGGGCGAAGAATTTATCCATTAGTACTGCTACTAATAGTAGTATACATGCTTGTACTGTATGATTGGTGCGCGGCCTCAACTGTTGGGCTGTCACAACTGACGCCTGCGAGGGCTTGCTCTGTGAGACAATCTGTCAAAGGTGCACAGAGCATTTGGAGCAAAGGCGACAAATTCTTTTATTTGGTCGTACAAAACCTCTGATGGTTGTACCAATAGCCATGCGCACAACCAATCAAGGCAAACCAGAGGCAATGCCATGCCGTCATAACGGCCTGTACATATATATGTACATACATGTACGGGAACGTCCCTGGCCGTTTAGAGCTTCCAATAGAACACTCGGCCATGCAACCTAAACGGAACAAAAAAAAAAAGAAGGCCAATCGTTCATCTTATTTTGCTGCACGTCTGGCCGATCCCTTGACATTTGCCCATCTCATCTCAGGATACGTGCCGTCCAGCTGCGCCTCGGTTGCGAAAGCTTTCGTGGCCTTTTGCACTGCCTCTGCGACTTTTTGTGGTCTCAACCCTGCACCAGAGCCGCCATGTCCAGGTAGACATTCTTCCACTCTTTTTCCGCCAACTAGCATTCACACTGCAACACACCCGACCAGTATCAGTATCCATCTTGTGTGCTCTGCTTGAATTCCCCGTTTGCGACATGGCAGACACGTTTTCTTTGCTCCATCGCTTAATTTTCGAGTCCCCTCCGGGAGAGTGGCTGCTCAACCAGCTTCGTAGCCTACTCATTGGAGCCTTGCGCCAAGGCCCCGTTCCTCAGCATGTCGCTTTCGAGATGGATGGCAATCGGCGCTACGCCCGGACTCATCGCATGGAGACTATCGAGGGCCACCATCGTGGCTTCGAAGCTCTCGCCAGAGTCTGTCGACCTTGATACAGCCGTTTGTTTGTTTGTGCAGCACAAGACTGACGCCTCACCATCAACTAGATTATGGAGATTTGCTACAAATGCGGCGTCAAGGTGGTGACTGTCTACGCATTTAGCGTCGAAAACTATAATCGCCCCAAGCACGAGGTCGAAGGCCTCATGGAGATGGCCAAGGTCAAATTAGAACAGCTGACAACATACGGGGATCTCATCGATCGCTACGGGGCGTGCGTGCGAGTCTTGGGGCAGCGAGACATGATTCGATCCGATGTCCTGCAAGTCGTTGACAAGGCCGTTGCAAGGACAAGACACAACAACAAGTATGCAGCTCCCTGAAACAGAAACAAGCGCACAGGCTGTGTGGCTGCTGACATTGTCGCAATCAGAGCCGTCCTGAATATCTGCTTTCCATACACTTCGAGGGCCGAAATGACGACAGCGATTCGATCAACTGTGGAAGAGTTCCTCGCTCCGCCTCCACCAAGAAACACCCCGTTTTCGCCGTCACGCATAAGACAAAAGATTTTGTCTAGCCAGCTTGACGGGCGCGACCCGCTTCCCACCATACATGACGCATCTCCTCCAAACGAGGCAGCTAGGGCCGTGGGAGACGAGGTTGATAGAGATTTAGAGGTGGATGGCGACGGGGGGGAATCGTCTTCGACTACGCTTCCTCCGGGCTCACCTAGCTCCCATCCGTCTGTCAAGGAGGACGTCAGTGAGCCGTCAAGCCTGCCAAATCCCGAAACAATTACAATCGACACTCTCAACAAACACATGTACACGGCTTTGGATCCGCCTCTGGAGCTCTTTATCAGGACTAGCGGTGTTGAGCGACTAAGCGACTTTATGCTCTGGCAATGTCATCAAGATACCCATATTTTCTTCCTTGATTGCTTCTGGCCCGATTTGGATCTGCAGCACTTCCTATGGGTCATGCTCGAGTGGCAGTGGAGGCGCAAACAAAAGGAAAGGGACGACAATGGTGCCATGATGAGCGGCAGAGGTCGACGCAAAATCGACTAGCGCATGATATGAATAGCCCGTCCAAGGCCAGAGAGGCCAGAGCTTAGAGTCGAGACACCATGTTGGGCATGGGGTGCTCCCGTGGGCCTGACGGTTGCTTGCAAAGACGGCGAGCAAGAGAATGCATATAGCGTCATGGAAGATATATAGTACTACATCTGCAACGTGGTTGATGAAGCGCAATGACGAAATGCGTTGTCAGTCCACATTCTCGTAGTCGGTGTGTCTACCTGTCTCTCCCTCTGGCGCGTTAAGCACTGCCAGGACGGCTACTTGTTGTTCCGCACCGAGAAAAAAAAGCACAAGTGGGCATGTGGCCAATGACAGTAGCAAATAGGGGAGCGCTGAAAGCCGCGGCAGCAGGCCGAAGCTGCCCGCCAGGCCATTACAGGCAGCGTCCAGCCTCTAGAGTTGTCTGGCAGGCTGATAGACAGACGTGCATGCGTCGCCGGCTTCCTCCTCCTCCCCCATCCACCAACCACGCGCTTGCTGGCGATTTTCCGGAGCCAAGATGGTCTAGAGCATTATTTTTGACTTTGTACTTGTCCATCTTTGTGGCTCTCTCCTCAGGCATTCTTTTGACCTCATTTTCTAATTGGTCTTGGTTGCAAGCCGTCGACTCGACTTTACCCAGCATCGCAGTTTGAGCCCGCCACCAGCCAGCGACCGACACATCTCACCTCGCCCCTCCAGCCGCGATGAAGTCGGCCAAAGCCCCCTCGGTCGATGGCCCGGCGCTGCGTAGGTCCCAGCCTGTCCGTCAGACGCGAACGAACCCTCCGCGAAGCTCTGCCATGGTCCCTCGCTCGGGCGGCAGAGACACGGCCGGTGCTCGCCCTCAAGGCGACCAGCCCATCGAAATCTACCCGGCAATCACACACTTTGCCGACATCATGTCGGCCCTCCCGAAAGATCTTGTTCGACATTTCACCCTACTCAAAGAGGTCGACGCCAAGATCTTTGCTCCTGAAGAACAGCTCTTCAAGCTTGTCACTGCTATCAATGACTGTCCTGTACCAGAAGCAAGAGCAAACAATAGCTCGACAAGTCTTGGTCAGCCTTCATCGGCACCCATGAGTGCGCAGAACAGCTCGACCGGTACAACCATGTCACAGAGTGGCCAGCCGACTGCGCCGTCAACCGAGGATGAAGTGTTCATGTCCAACAATGTCTACGATGCTTCAAACATACCGCGTCGGCAGCTTTTCAGGCAGACGGCACTCAAGATACAAGAAATGCTGGTGGCTCTCGAGGAAAAGAACCATGTTCTCTGCACAGCAAACGAGGCGCTTCAACGCCAGCTTGCACGGGTGGAAGACGTGTGGCCTTTTCTCGAAAACGAATTCAGCGAAGAAGCCAAGTGGGGGAGTACCACTCACTGGGCATATCCTGAGAACCGCGTCAACAAGGTCTCACATAGTGAGCGGGTTCGCCGTGACGGTGCCGCTGCCATCTCGGCTGCTGCTCAAGCCTTGGCTGACGAGGCGGCTGCCAGGAGCGACGCGCGCAAGCAGGCTGTTCAAGCAAAGCGAAACCAAAAAAACCAGCACCACGATTCTGATGCCGACGATCATGAGGGGCGACACAGGGGCGAAGGCGGAAAGAAGACTCAGGGTAGCAAAGCCCGCAAAGCTGCTGACACTAATCTTGGGCTGGGCATCTCAGGTCCATCTGCAAACGGCCATCCGCCATCGAAAAGACGCCGAGTCGACAAGTCTGCAACAAACGGGACGGCGGCGGCGGAGCGAGCTCTGGGCGCTGCCCCTAACCATGCAACAAAGACCCGGACAAGCAGCCCGCGAACAACGCCAGCACCGGATGCTACAAGAAAAAGGAAGGCTCTTCCATCGAGTAGCAGCCAAGCCAAGAAAAAGTATATACCTCGAGATGAAATCAATGGTGCCCTTGAAATCCGTGTCTTTGGCTAACAGAGCTTTCACCCTATGTAGAAATGGAACGTCTCTGGCATCGCCCAAATTGGCATCATCACCCGTCATGACTAGCCTCCCTGAAGCGCGAGTACAGGCTGTTCCATGCCCAATTTCAACCAATGTCCCTCGACCGGCGTCGTCGCGTGCGCGCAGAAATTCAGCATCATCCAACGCCGAAAATGGACGTGCCAGGGCAGCTTCATCTGCACCCCACAGACCCAACGGCAACGTTTCAAACACGGTGGATTTGGCTTCGACGAGCGTCTTGCCACGCACAAGCAACGAGGCCAGAGCGTCAAAGGAGTCGAGTGCCCCGGCGAGATCAGAGCCCACAAAGAAGGAAGCAGATCGGATAGAAAACATGTCAATATCAATAGCAGGGAGTGTCAAGAGGGACTCGAGGGGTGAAGAGGCAGATCGCAAGAGCGAATCTCTCCCACCACAGCCACAAAGTGCTGGTATTGTCACCAAGAGTGGCAGAGCAAGTAAACCATCGACACCGGCGCTAGCTGCGCTGGAATTGGCTCGGCCGCGGTCATCAAGAAATGCAGATAATGGAGGTGGCGGCAAAAAGATGCAAAAGAAGAGCAATTCATTGGCGCAAACGCTGGCGCTGTCCACGGCCGAAGATGATGCTAACAGCAGCATGCAGGGCGAGGACGATGAGGAGGGAGACATTGACGCCGACGAACCTACATACTGCTACTGCAACAGTGTCAGCTATGGCGAAATGGTGGCATGCGACGCCGATGGATGCGAGCGTGAATGGTTTCATCTGGCCTGTGTCGGCCTCAAAGTTGCACCTGGATCCAAAAGTAAGTCCCAGGCCAGGCTCTGTTGGTCCAGGTTGGGTCTATGACGCGGAAGAGACACTAATACTTTTTTCTTGTCTCTACAGCCAAATGGTATTGTGAAGACTGCAAGGAACGTTTAAAGGCCTCAAACAAGAAGGCGGGCAGCCGCTAGCCAGCATTGAGATGCAGACTGCATGCGTAAAGGGGCAGTTACTACGAGCTTCACTGGTGGAAACAGAGAGAGAGAACTGGGGCCGGCTACAGGGTTCGGATGCTGCTAATGCTTTGGACTTGGCGAGACTTGGATTCCAAGAGGAGTCTTGATTCGGCTGCTCTGCGTTGTGTGGGAATAAATTGGTGTGGCTACTGTTGTCGTGTGCAAGGTTTCTGCTGCTGTTGTTAGAACCTGGGTAGTGACGGCTGTACCTGAAGGGGGTCTCATCATGGTGTACCAGGTAGGCGTGTACAACATGGCACTGAGATAGACAAGTGGTCTAGCTGGACTGGTCAAGAGGAGGCACAAGGGCTTGGAAGCACCTACATGCAAAGGCGAAGGGGCAAGGCGCTTTGGCTGTGACAAAGCAGAGAGGAGCTAAGACCAATGACATGGTCTAGACTTGGCAATGCAACAATAGAGTGCTACCGTGTTTAAAGGTGTGTAGTAGGTTAGAGGGCAGCCATGTCAAGAGGCGGAAGGACCAAAGTGTGCGAGGTAGATGTATGCAAGGAGAATGCGGTGCGCCCTCTGGCGTTTTGGACATGGCTCGTGTGCATTCGTCAGCAGAGGTGCGAGATAGGAAAAGCAGACGTCACATGAGCAACAGGCGACAAGACTCATCCCATATGGCCAAGCAGACGTGATGATAAGGCGGTGGAACCAGCATGTAAGATTGACTGGGCGCTGTGTGGGCTGTGAAAGATATATTGAGTGCATGGCGCCCAAGCAAAGATTTGGGGACCATGGGGGCGAAAGCGTGGGCTAGAGTCAACAAAGGGGGTAGAGGAGGGCAGGGCATGGCAGAGGCCACTTGGGGAGACAGAGTTGCAGGGAGACAAGAGACAAGAGACGTGGGGAGCCGTTTTCAGTTGTTGGTGGTGTCACAAGTGGAAGGTCAGCAGGTGCAAGGAGGCTAGGCGATTGATTGATGCAGAGGGCAGGGCCAAAAGCTTGGCTTGGATATTAGGAGGCAGGGAGTGCATTGCATATGTGGCAGGGAGTCGGAGCGACGACGCGAGGCGACCGGCAATGCGGCATCGACAGCTGTTGCACAGACTGGCAATTGCACCTTTTGGCTGCCGCGGACAAAGACGAGAGAGCAGGAGGCAATAGGGGCCGTCAGCTGGCGGCATCCCGTGACCTGTCAGGTCGGGGCTCTGTCGGGTCTGTCGGCTTCTATTAATATGCTGACCATGTTGGTGAGCGCGGTCAGACGAGAGCGAGCCCGAGAAAGGGCCTCTTTATATGGCTGGAAGCCGTCTTTGCCGTTTTGCATGGCTCGAGGCAAAAGCCGTCCTTGCCGGCGACAAGCGTCCGAACAACGACTACGTGGTCAATGGCGGCTGGCCTCGGATTCAAGGGGGCGTCTGCGGGGGGGGGCGTCGACGGGCATGGCGAAGGCATACTTTTTTTGTTTTTTGTTTGTCAGAGTCTGCTAGCTCGTTGCGTGTCTAGTTAGCCCCTTGTGGCGCGACGCTGCCACGAGGAGTCGCTCGTCTCTCGGCTCTCTGACCAGCTGTTCTAGACTGTGGCATGGGAAAAGGTGTGCAAGTCGCCCAAGTTGCATGTCGAGCAACCATGGTATTGTGACTAATGGCATCCTCATTGACCGAGATGGCTCCAAGGTGTTGGTGGCGGGTTTCGTGGTGGCGCAGACGACGCCATATTAGTCGACGGTCGGTTGGAGTAAGAGCAGTGTATGTGTATATATGTACAAATACGTGTATCTCCTTGTGATACTACTAGTAGCAGTGGTAGTAGAGCGGTACAGTATGTGGTATGGTATGCCTGGGATCCGATCTCGGCCGCACCGATGGTCGTCGGTCAATGGCGGGGATACGAGTCCGGCGTTGGAGGATGCTGAGTAGGGCAGCCAGCAGTGGTAGACGGCTAGGCAGCAGACAGGTAGCGCTCTTGTTGGCAAGCCGACGGCGTCAAGCGCAACGTCACGAGGCCCTCGCAGCTCCCAGCAGAATGGCTCGGGATGGAACCAGCAGCTGCTACCACGTACACGGTACCTGGCAGGCGCCTGCGCCGACACCCAAACCAACGTAGACTGCACCCGTTTGCGCTCGTCTGGGCTGCTTGGCAGGCAGCGGCGCTGGTTCCGCGCTGGGCATAGGGGGGGTGTTGGGGCGTGGCGGGCAGGTAGAGGGTACTTTGCGCGCTAGCTAGGGTGCTTCCCCAGACTCAACCACTGTTGCTTCCATGCATGTCTGGGAGAGTGAGACCTCTTCCGCTTAGTGGCTGCAGGGTCTTGCCCAGGCCATAGCTACCGCCATGGTTGGCCCAACCCAGAGTTTCCATTACTTAATTGCTGCCTCGGCCTAGAAACAGTGGTACCAGCAGCTGGGGCGAGGCACTAGAGTTGGGCGCAGCCAGATGCAGTCACATTGCTCCTCTGCTATGGCACGGCGCTGCCACGTCTGGCAAGCAGAGCAGCCCGTTGACTGCCGTGTCGTCGCCTCGAGTGCTGCACATTGCCTTGTGTCACACACCACGCCCGCTGCTTGTTCGCAGCCTAGGCCATGTCATGGAGGATTGCCATGGTGGTCTGTCGATGCAATCCCTGCACCACACTGCAGCGTAGCGCCCGACGCGGTCAAGGGGGCGTGCGTCAATGTCGTGGTGGGCTGCCTGTGGGTCTTGATTCATGGCCAGGATACGACAGTCTGATGCCATGGCCGTCTGCTTCAGTAAAGCCAAAAAAAAAAAAATCGCGACCAACGAGCTAAAATTCTCCTCCTTTGCTCCTCATATCCTCCTACTCCGCCTCTTCTGATCCACACCCAACCTTGTCTTTTACCCTCTCCCACTCCAAGTTGCTCCTCGACAGATTGCAAACCGTGTCCTATTGACCGACACGCCTCTGCCCATCTCCTACCACTCTTGTATACTCGTTTGAAATTTGAAACTTGGTCCGCCACCTCTATCCCACCACACAAACACACGACGCCCACGCCTCTTGCAAGCCCGTTTTTTCCCGCTCTTCCTATATTCGCGCTGCATCACGCCTCGACGGGCGCCTCTGCTTATCTGATCTCGGGATCCCTTCATGTTGGCTCAAGCCAGCATGCCCCGAGCTCTATCGCCTCCAGAACCCGCTTCTCGCTCTTCCTTCTCCTCTGTTCGTGAAAACGACGATGGCCTAGCCCAGACATTCACTCGCTCCAAGGTTTCTTCCTATAACCTGGAAGCTGCTGAAGATGTCTTTGACGAAACACCCTCTCCCACCGAGAAGCCTCAGCCCTTGTTCCGCCCGCCCCTGACGCAGCCCAACAGCAGGCTTCATGGCTTTTGGTACCCCTCTGACAGCTTCAAGGGCTGGAGGCACATTCCAATCAAGGGCCGCCTCGCCAGTCGCAGCTGCGAGAGCCTCCGCAACCTGCATCTGACCTGGGAGGATACATCTTCCATTACCCGGAGGAGACGACAGACTGGAACTTACCCCAAGGGCCAGTCTCCTCTAGAGACACTTCCAAACGAAGTCCTTGGTATGATTATCCCTCAAGACCATGATTTCTAGCTCCACCCCACCTCTAACATTATTTTCCACCAGGTGCCGTCATTGATCTTCTTGTCGTTGAAATACCGCCAAATGGCCTCACAAAGCGCAATGGCGACCTCATGGCTCTCTTATTGACGTCTCGCACCATTCATGCCGCCACGCTCAACACGCTCTACCGCCACATCACCATTCCCCACTCGCGCATCTTCCGCAAATTTCTCAACACCATTGTTGAATATCCATCGCTAGCCACCATTGTTAGACGCCTCGACTTTAGCCACTTTAATCCTTCCATACACTTCTTGACGGCCAGCGAACGTGCTCAGACGCGCAATCTGACTTCTGAGACGCTGATTCAGTGCCTCAACCTTACCCCCTATCTCCAGGAATTCCTCGCCCAAGAGTATTTGGATGATGATCTCGACCCCATGGTTTTGAGCAAGCTCTTTTTCGACATGCCATTGCTCCGGGCGCTTGATCTTTGTGGCTGCTCATCCACCTCCTTTAGACGCTCCTTCTTGGCCTTTCTCGACTTCCAGTGGCCAGAGACGCTCTCTCTCACCAAGCTTTCACTGCACAAGTGCCTTAGCCTCCCATCATCTGTCTTTGCAACCATTCTTCCGCGGCTGCCTCATCTCACCCACCTAGATGTTGCAGGAACACGCATCACTAACGAGTCGCTCGAGATGATACCCACGACGGCTAGATTGACACACCTGAACCTTGCAAAGTGCAAGGAGCTCTCGGCAGACGTTGTGGTCAAATTCATTACGACACACCCCTCTGTCAAGGATTCGTTGGTTTTTCTTAGCCTTGCAACGGATGCGACGAACCATTTGTTGCTTGGAAAGGACGATGTGGATGCTCTTCTCCCTCGTCTGCCGCCTACCTTGAAGTCGCTCAGCCTGCGAGGCAGCCGCATGCACGCGGGAAATGTGCCCGAGCTCATCCGTCTGTCCCAGAACCTCGAGGAACTTGCCGTCGGCCGCGGATTGGAAATGAGCGACATTCAGCGCTTGTTTGAACAGAACCACAAGCCCATGGTTCACAGTTTGCGCTACTTGGACATTTCGGAAATCGAGACGATTATTGGCAGTGGCAGCGTGCTGCTTCAAGCTGCTTCGGCCCCCCTAAGTGTCATTGAAATAGAGGAACGATCGTACGAGAGGGCGGCCAAGCTCAACAAGAACCTTGACAAGGTTGGCTGGATGGCCAACGAGTGCGGTAGCCGATTTTGGCTCATACGCAAGACAAACCCTGACGGCGTCATGGAGAATCCAAGACGCTGGTGGAAAATGGGTGCTGAGAGCTGGGGCATGCGCAAGATCCCAGTGGCCAGCGCCGATGTGGGCGGCATGTACGGATCCTTCATGTTTGGACGACGACTGTGAAGCAGCTACAAGCAACAATGACGCTTCGACCTGAAACACCACGCAACTCTACTCGGTTATATTCTTCTTGATAAATGTCTTATTACTAGCAGCATGCAGGGTGTTTGGGCCTGGAGCGTTCCATAGAGGTGCATCTGCGGAGCTCGGGCTACTTTTAAGGTTTGAAGCGTATTGTTAGACGAGATGGGGAAAGGCTTGTTTTGCCCGTGAGTTTATTTGCTTTGAGTGTTGATAATGTTACATGATGAATTGGCAGGAAGACAGGCATATTGTAACATTGTAAGACTACTAGTTGCTATGTATGCCCCAATCAATCTAAAGTTATTGTAATGTCCTACGATAGACTCGACAAAAAGGGACCTTGATGTGTTGTAGAAAATTGATACATGATGGAGAGTCGGTTACACGAAAAAAAAAACCGCCACAAATAGTGATACATCAAAACCCGCGGAGAACTAAGTTGCTAATGACGGCAGGCCAAGAAAGCATCGTGATTGGTGTAGCGGGTACAATAGCAGCTGCGAGTTGCCACCCCCAAATCAGAGGTGCGACCTCGCAGGAAGCGCCACGTGATGATTATCGGAATAACGTGGCACCGCCCCTGGCTTGACTTGACGATCGCTGGTTGGCGCGGCGTCGATGCCAACCATCAACCTCATCATTTTCCTTGCTAGCTCGTCGACGAGCTTCGACATCCGCATCCTCGTCTTGTTGGCGCCCGAGCCACACCGTCATGGCTTCCAAACAGGACACGCCATTCCGCTCGGCGGATATGAGCATGGTGCAGCTGTATGTCTCCAATGAGATTGGCCGCGAAGTTGTCACTGCTCTAGGAGAGCTGGGGCTTTGCCAATTCAGAGACGTATGACCACCAGCCAAACCATTTCATCCATTTTGCGCATGTTGCAGCTAACTCTCTACTGTGGACAGCTCAATGAAAATGTCAGTGCTTTTCAAAGGACATTTACTCAAGAGATTCGCCGCCTCGATAATGTGGAAAGACAGCTTCGTTAGTTCCTCCTCTCCCCCTTGATCGACTCCATTGGCCGGTCACTTGCCTCTGCTGACAATCTCGCTCCAGGATACTTTTATTCTCAAATGGAGAAATCAGGCATCTCGTTGAGGAAGCTTGATCTTGATGGCGAACGACTTGCATCCCCGTCAACTTCGGAAATTGATGAGCTAGCCGAACGAAGCCAGAAGCTCGAACAACGAATCTCGGCGCTGATTGATAGCTATGAAACGTTGAAGAAGCGCGAGGGCGAACTGACTGAGTGGCGCTGGGTTCTTCGCGAGGCGGGCGGCTTCTTTGATCGCGCACACGGCAACG
Organism: Ophiocordyceps australis; assembly: GCA_002591415.1. Classification (NCBI taxonomy): domain Eukaryota; kingdom Fungi; phylum Ascomycota; class Sordariomycetes; order Hypocreales; family Ophiocordycipitaceae; genus Ophiocordyceps; species Ophiocordyceps australis. Next base: position 278,720 of record NJET01000006.1, on the reverse strand, counting down.
TTGATGAGATTCGGGCTTCTGGGGAACATGACGATGCCCCCCTACTTTCCGACGTTGAGCAACATAACACGGCGCCCGAGGTGGAGAGGAGCTTTTCTGGCATGAATATCGGATTCGTCGCTGGAGTCATTGCCCGGGACCGCGTCGCAGCCTTTGAGCGTATTCTATGGCGAACTCTGCGCGGCAATTTGTACATGAATCAGTCTGAGATTCCCGAGCCTGTGATTGATCCCACTAACAATGAAGGGGTCAACAAGAATGTTTTTGTCATCTTTGCTCACGGAAAGGAAATCCTTGCCAAGATTCGCAAAATATCAGAGTCTATGGGTGCCGACACGTACAATGTCGACGAGAATAGCGACTTGAGGCGCGACCAGGTGCACGAGGTCAACAGCCGACTGGATGATGTGCAAAATGTTCTCCGAAACACTCAGGTGACACTCGAGGCCGAGCTGAATCAAATTTCGCAGTCCCTGTCGGCCTGGATGGTTCTCATCTCCAAGGAAAAGGCCGTCTTCAGCACGCTCAACCTCTTCTCGTACGACCGCGCGCGACGGACCCTCATTGCAGAGGCATGGTGTCCTACCAATGACATGGCTCTTATCCGCTCGACTCTGCAGGACGTTACCAACCGAGCCGGTCTCTCTGTTCCCTCGATTGTCAACGAGATTCGCACCAACAAGACTCCGCCCACCTATCTCAAGACCAACAAGTTTACCGAAGGATTCCAGACTATTGTGAATGCTTATGGTACTGCTACGTACCATGAAGTGAACCCGGCCATGCCCGTCATTGTTACCTTTCCTTTTCTCTTTGCCGTCATGTTTGGCGATTTCGGTCACGCCATCATCATGCTTTCTGCGGCAGTGGCCATGATATACTGGGAAAAGCCACTCAAAAAGGTGTCGTTTGAGCTCTTCGCCATGGTCTTTTATGGACGATATATTGCCTTGGTCATGGCTCTCTTTTCCATCTTTACCGGTCTCATGTACAATGACGCCTTTTCCAAGTCAATGACCATTTTTTCCAGCGCATGGACCTACAAGCGGCCCGAAAATTGGCATGAAGGCATGTCTATTGACGCCGAACTCAATAACAGAGGCTACCGTTATCCCTTTGGTATAGACTGGGCATGGCACGGCACGGACAATGACTTGCTTTTTAGCAACAGTCTCAAGATGAAGATGAGCATCATTTTGGGTTGGGCTCACATGACTTACTCTCTTTGCTTTTCCTATGTCAATGCTCGATACTTCAAGAAGCCCATTGATATATGGGGCAATTTCTTGCCGGGGATGGTTTTCTTCCAGTCTATATTCGGCTACTTGGTCATTTGCATCATTTACAAATGGTCTGTCGAATGGATCGACATGGAGACGCACACCATGATTGCCTCACCGCCAGGCCTTCTCAACATGCTCATCTATATGTTTCTTCAGCCGGGCAAGTTGGACATGCGTTTGTACTGGGGCCAGGAAGTCGTGCAAGTGGCGCTTCTCCTTTTGGCTGTCGTTCAGGTTCCCGTTTTACTCTTCCTCAAGCCCTTTTATCTTCGATGGGAGAACAATAGAGCCCGCGCCAAGGGATATCGTGGAATAGGAGAAGCATCCCGAGTTAGCGCCTTGGATGGCGACGACGAAGATGAAGGCGGTGCACCAGGCAATGGACACGGCAATAGCTTTGAGGAAGATGGCGAAGGCGTGGCTATGATCTCGCAAAACATTGGCGAAGAACACGAAGAGTTTGAATTTGGCGAAGTCATGATTCACCAAGTCATTCATACGATTGGTGAGTTGGGCACGACGCGCCAGTCACGACGGCATGGATATGAAGAGGAGCAGATTGCTGACCAAGGAGTAGAATTTTGTCTCAATTGCGTGTCGCACACGGCGTCATATCTTCGTCTCTGGGCTCTTTCGCTTGCTCACCAGCAGCTCAGCGTGGTGCTTTGGGACATGACTCTTGGACCTGCGCTCAAGAAATCGGGTGTGCTGGGCGTCGTCATGATTGTCGCCTGCTTCTTTCTTTGGTTCTTTTTGAGTAAGTCTACACATGCATGCAGTGGCCAGAGCTGGTCTCTGGTGGGGGGCAGGGAAGAGTTGTTTTTGTGACTGACGAACATGATAGCCATTGCCATTTTGGTGTGCATGGAAGGCACCAGCGCCATGTTGCACTCACTCAGGTTGGCATGGGTCGAGTCCTTTTCCAAGTTTGCAGAATTTGCAGGTTGGCCGTTTGCGCCCTTTTCATTCAGCATCTTGTTGGAAGAGTCGGAGGAGCTAAAGGACTACTTGTGCTGATGGGGGAACTGGCAATTGGCCGGACAAGGAGAGGAGGAGGGCAGCTTCTTGTTTTTGATTTTTAATTCAGCAGTGTAAGACTAGTAGACACTGTTTTCTTCTTGTACTACAGGCTTTGATTGCAACCGTTGACACCACCTAGAAACAGACTACTAGTACCTAGAAATGCGCTCTCAATGCGTGTATCTTTTTCTTTCTCTCTTCTCTTTTTTTTTTCGTTTCTTTCCTGTATTCAAATCATGCCCATAACGGCGCTGTGACCTCGACGGCCCTCTCCATGATTGCCCTTACCCGATCGGCAAAGATTTTATTGTTGGACTCAACCTCGAGTGTTTCGAGCCATACAGTGGCAGACATTTTGTCGACTTGGATGCGCACGCCGGGTACGGGAATGCCGAGTTTATGTAGTCGTTGGATTTCTCTTGTGCGCCGAGTCTCCAAGTCTGAAGCAGGCTCGTCGGGCGCATCGCCATTTTGTTCCTCCTCGCCGTCGCCGCCACCCTCGCCGTCGGCGGCGGCGTCGTCGGCGTCGTCGTCAGTCTTTTCCGTCTTGGCGACGACGTGATTTTTTGCTTCATTGTCGTCGTCATCTCCATCGTCGAGGGGCAGTTTGGGCGTCTCGACGGGGGAGACATTGTCGGCGCCAAACTGGGCTTCGAGGAACCAAAAGAGGCGCTCGAGGCGCTGGGCGGGCGAGCAGTTTGCGTGCGGGTTGGGCGAGGGCTGGTGAGAGTCGTCGTGAGAGTCTTGGTGGGAGTGGGAGTGGGAGTGGGCGGTGTGCTTGACGGCGGCGGGGGTGCTTTCGAGGGAGAAGAGGACGGCCATGACAGAGTCGGCGATGCTGTCGTTGAGCATGTTGCCCTGCCATTCAAGGTCGACGTTGCGGTTGGCGTAGTAGCGGACCGTGACGCAGCCCATGACGAGGTAGGCGGCCACGAGGGACGAGGCGCCGTCTGCCTCGCGAGCTGCAAGCGTTGCAAGCTCTAGCGTCGCTTGCTTTGCCTCGGGCTTGTCCTCACTGTCGCCATGCCCGTCATGCTGCTGCGCCGCTTCACCATTCCCATCTGCCTCTGAATCGTCGCCGTCCTCCTTTTTGCCCTGTGCCGGCGCCACATCGTCAACGACGCCAAAGGTGCCCTCGAGCGCCCACTTGACTAATTCGGGCCCCGCAGCCGCCAGGCGCAGGCGCTGCTTGCACGTAATCGTCGTCGTGTTGAGTCCGGCATATTCGCGCAAGTCGTCTGCTGCCATGAGGGACAGCTTGAAGTCGTTTTGCACCAAGACGCCCGTGACGAGGGCGGGCGCTGCGTCGAGCGCCTTGGGCGGCGGAATCGACGCCAGCTTGCCCACCACCTTGGCCGTCTTGTCCGACTTGAAGGGGATGCGCAGCTCTTCGCAGTTGCGCGGGGAAAACACCTTGACCTTGGTCGTCTTGGAGGCGTTGAGGGAGAGGAGCTTGGACTTGAGGCGCATCATGTTGTGCTGCTCGCCGTGGACAAGAATCTGCGCGACAGGGTCAGCAAGTCGCCGGTAAAAGTGGCAATCAGGTCAAGTCGCAGAAAGGCGAGAGAGAAGAGTCATTGGGGCGGCAAGACTCACCACGACTGGCGCAGCGACTTCTTCGATGAATTCGCGATTTTCAACTCCATCCACATGGGCGGCAAAAGAGTATTCGGCGACGCTGCAGCGCCGGGGAATCAAGACCCTGTCCGAGTCGCCGCCAGGAGCCCTGCGAGCGCCCGTCATGCTGCGCGACATGACGGCCTGTATCTGGTCTGGCTCCTGCATCAGCTGTCGGGCCATGGTGCCCTCGACGCTGTAGCCGGTGATGATGACGCCGTTCTTGTCGCTGGGCGCCCAGCGCTCAAAAAGCTCGCGGCTGATGCCGCTCTGCAGCATTCCAGGGCTGGCAAGCATGACGCAGCCGCCAACATCGTCGAAGCGGTCGAGATTCTTGAGAGAGCGAATGTACTTGAAGTCCCAGGGCCCGGCAGACGTGGCCTTGGAGTCGCCGGCAGCGGCAGCCGCCTCGGCCTCGGCCATGCGTTCGCGGAAGAGGCGCTTAATGTTGTCGTTCATGGCGCCGACATAGGTCTGGTAGACAATCATGCACTTGCGTGCCAGATTGCTGGCATAGTATATGGGGAAGCGCTGGTACTCGGGGTGCTTGGACCAGTACTCGTCGAGGATGAGGAGGAGCTCCTGGGCGCGGCCGAGGGCAAAGACGGGCAGCAGGGCGCGGCCGCCGCGGTTGAGAATGTTGGTAATGGTCTTGAGGAGGGCCTGCTCGCGCTCAACACGCGGCACGTGCGAGGCAATGCCATAGGTGGACTCGGTAATGAGCACGTCAATCTTGATGCCCTTGGGCACTTCGGCCGAGACGAGGTGGCGGTCCTGCTCGCGCGAGTAGTCGCCGGTAAAAAAGACCTTGAGGCCGGCAATCTCAATGAGAAACATGGCGGCGCCCAAGACGTGGCCGGCGGGATAGGGGGTGATGCGGATGGAGGAAATGGTGTGGGTTGTGTGGTAGTCAATGGCCTCAATCTGGGGAAAGGTGTTGAGATGGTCCTGCTCCGTGTAGACGGGCTGGACCGAGGCATTGGCGGCCGTGTTGCCGACGCGGACGCTATCCTGGATGAGCCACTTGTAAATGGCCTTTGTCGGGTGTGTCATGAAGACGCGGCCCTTGAAGTTTGTCTTGGAGAGCACGTAGGGGAGCGAGGCAGCGTGGTCGACGTGGAAGCTGTTTCAGACAGGGTCAGTCGACACGTTGCTTGGTGGCTGCGAGCAAGCGCGTCCCGAACACAGTCAAAGATGCCGTCACCGACAATGCCGACTGAAGCAGAAGCAGTCCATGGAAAAAATGTATTCATCTGCCATACACAGAGCCACACGAGACTACACCACGATGCCGCCTTGTTTCCATCTGGCCCAGTATACACGAGGGGGCATCAAGTCGTCACTTACTGGCTGATGAGGAGCACGTCGACGGTGCTGAGGTCAAAGTCGTCGTAAAAGGGCAGTGCAGCGAGGCCATCGTAGGCTGGGTGCTGGCCGGCGTCGAGCTGGAGCAGCGGCTCTTGTTAGCCGTCTGATGATGGCTGGAGAGCTGTTCAAAACGCACCATGACTGTTTTGCCCTTGTATTGCACAATGTGGCAAGATCGGCCCACCTCGTTGCCGCCGCCCAGGCACAGGAACATGAGCTCGTCGGCGGGGTCCATGGGCTCGTCACCTGCCTTCATGGCCGACGCCTTGCGCTTGGCCGCCATGACGCGAGAAGCTTTCTTGCCCTAGGCCACTACAAGATTAGGCGCGGGGCTGTGGATTGCTCTGCTCGGTTTGTGCTGCTGTCATTGTTTGCGGCGCGCAACGACTCAGCAGAATAGGCGATGCGGGAGCACCATGGTCCCAGTGCCGAGAGTAAGAAAAGCCTCGACATTCAAAGCGTGTCGTGTCGTTGATGCGCCAAGCAGCAGCAGCATTGGCGCAGCGTCAGTAGTAAAGCCAGAGAAAAAAAAAAGAAAAAGAGAAAAAGAGAACCTCCCCTAGGCCCGGCTAAGCGCCGGATGCAGCGCCCCAGCCCACCTCCGCGCTCACGTGACTTTAAATCTCGAGCAACCCCATTCTGCAAACTTGCTTCTCTACGCCATCCTTGGCCACGCCCGACCACCGCTCCAGCCTGGCCGCCGTCATCGCTCCCAACACCCTTAACCATTCATCTTGGCCCGAGTGCGCGTCTGCTGCTCTGTCTTGCGCCTGGATCCGCCGCCTCTGCCTGCGTCGGCGCACCCCCAGCAGCGCCTCGACCCGCCGCTGCACACAACAAGCTTGTCGCCTGCAGCATCGAATGTGACGAGCCGTGGCTGCTGTGGACAGGCTTTGACAGCCTGCAAACGTCTGAAGTGGCCACAGCAGCCGACGCTTGGCACACCCAGTCGTCTTGCGTGTCCTGCAACCCAGCTGGAGCATTAGGCTCAGCGCCTGCAACAGCCAGCCATGGCCCATCCACAGCCTCAGGCTCCCTCGCGAGCTTTCTCGCCCCCTCAACACAGTCCTTCGCCTGTTGGCTCCCATCCGGCCTATTCTCTCCCTCCAAACAAGCGCATTCGTACCGATGGGCCTCCGTCACAGCCCGCTTCTCCTTATACTGCTCCTCCGGCCGCCGCTAGTCCTCCTACCGGCACCACTCCGCCACTTACTGCTCCCTCTCCAAAATACGCTCCGACACCACCAGCCATGCCCTCTCCCTCGCTCTACACCAACGGCAACGCTGCTGGTGGCTTGACTCTTCCCGATATACGCGCTAGCACTGCGACTCCTCCCGTCGCATCATCCCTTCCCCAGCCTCAGTATACCAACGCAACCATGGTCCCCATACCACTAATGCCAACCACACCAGCTCAGGCCATGGTCATGGGCCCTCCACAGAGACCGGCCGACAAACCCTCCAAGGACTATGAGTACGATGTCACGGACTCGCTGGCCGGAACGGGAATCGATTTACGCGCCGAGGAGCAGTTCATGGCAGACTTGTACTCGCGGGCTTTGGAGTCGGGCTCAGATGCAAGGACGGGATTTGCGCGCAATTTAACTGGAAACAAGACGTCATTTTATGGCGCCAATCAGGCTAACCAGCCACCTGATCCCAATGCCATTGTTAATCAGGCCCAAGCCGCTGCCAAGGCTGCTGAACGGGCGTGGACCGAAGCCTCGACACGCCTTGCTCTACAAAGGACACAGGAAATCAAGGATCCGTTTCTCCAAGTGGCGCATATTCATCGACGTGCTGAAAAGTTTGCGCGCGAGTTCAACCTAGGACTCAATCTCGACGTCAAGAACAACCAGGGCATCGGCAAGATGCGACTCCCCGAGCAGTTTTCAGCGCCAGAGGTGACTGTGCGGATGCAACAAGGTCCCGACTCGACCATTGTCCACACTACTGGCTCCTTTATTCCCAAGGACGCCTTTTTGGTGGATCAAATTGCCCTTTTATCCATTGCTACCAAGCAACGACTCCGGGACTTGGTTGAGGAAGCAGATATACTGGCAACAAATCGGCAAAAGACTTCACATGGAGAGATTGCTGAAGAGTGGCAAGCTGCTGCGGCGCCGCTCAACCTGGAAAAGCTGGATTCTATGAATGCCGATGTCGAAATGACTGATGCTGTCAACGCCTTTGATTCTGGCACAAATCCACTCAAGCGTATGTACCATTTAACCAGCCAGCCGTTTTGCTATTCTTTCCACTGACTTGACGCACAGGTTCATCTGGTACTGCTGGACTGGAAGATGCGAGACCGCCGACGCGGAAGATGGCCAAGATTGCTTCTGCAATGCTCGGGCCCATGAGGGAGAGGGCACGGCAAGATCGTGACTGGGAAGAGGCTCGCCTCCGCCGGCGCCAGAAGCGCAAAGAAGGTACCACGGACTCTGCGTCTGCAGCGTCGCGAGCGGGCAGTGTCGCTCCCGCCACTCCTGGATCAGTAGCCCCCGAGCCGGAAAAGACCATGACGAAAAAGGAGATGAAGAAGAACCAGGCTCTCAAGGCTGCCGAAGCAAACAGCCACGCCAACCAAAACCTGACAAGCAGCATGTTTGCCGGTCTCGGCGGCAAGGGCGGCCTCTTTGGCAAGAAGAAGGGTGGCCGCACATATGACTGGATGAATGTCGGCCGCAACTCGAGCGGCACCAACACGCCCACGCGAGGCTCCCAGGGCGGCAAGGGCCTCAACGGACTGGCGGCAAATGTTCCAAGCAACCATCCCCTTACTTCCGAGGGCCGCAACAGGCTCGGAGCATGGCGCGAGGACCGGGAAAAGGGAAAGGGCATCCAGTTACGAGACTGGGTTACCGTGCTGGAGAGAGATGGCAGAGAGCGCCGAGCATTGGCCCTGGCCTATGCCGGCTTGGACTCGTCGCATCCCAAGTAGATGAGGCCTTCCAAGACTGCCCAGAGGCCCGCTTGAGCCCTGATGGGTTGGGAGGTGGAACAGAGTAGGCAGCTGTCCAGGAGATACCCAGCTCCAAAGCATCCATTTTATGATTCATCTACTCTTTTTATTGCCTTTGTTTCCCTTGATCCTTTTGCTTTTTTTTCCAATTTTCAGTGTGGTTTTGTGTTAGCCCGGCGTTTGTACGAGGATGGGTCTGAAAAGAGGTATAATAATACTCTTTTCCTTGTTGTTTCTTTGCATTTTTCTACACGAACAAAACCAGAAACTTGACATCGTCTTGCACCTTGGGTCTCTAGACCAATTATTCCTACGATTAGTTAGGTTCTTTTCTTCTTAACTCGCATTCTTCATATCCCCAAAGTCAAAATGTCACGTTGGGCAATTATTACTTCAAACAATCGACTTCAAACCATGTTTTTAAGGACCAAGCGTCCCCTCTCGCTATCTCTGCATGACTGTATATGTTATGCCTGTGCAACCAATTTCATGCTGTACACACGTGCCATAAGCTCCCTGTGTATAGGGGAGTAACAAGAAAGGTAATTTGCATCCTCAGAGCCATGCCACATTGCTCAATATTAAAGTCGTGTCGTAGCAGTGACGAGGCTATGTTATAGGGCCAAGTTAGCCACCATGATTGGAGTTGAGGGGCCTATTCAGAAAGGTACCTCGAAAAAATATTAAAATGGCTCGCAGTGCGCCAGGACCAAACCAACTATGAGTCGGTCGTTGTTTTAATTTCCCTCAAGATTGACAAAGACCAAAGCTTCAAAGTCGAGAGCTCCAGTGTCAGTAAATCACGGACATGAACGACTCGAAGCTTATTAGGCATTGCCTCGAGCCTATTGTCCTTGGGTTTTTGGAAGTGCTCATAACTAAGGCTTGCCGAGACTCTGTCGACGGATATCTTGATGACAGGACGCAGTGGGCCAAGCATTACATCGACATTGAGGCAGATGTCGTCGTACAGCTTCTCGAGGCGGCCTACAATGTCGGCATCAAGCCTGTCGAAGCAGTATGGCAGCTTTTCCTGCTGCGAGTAGATCCTGCTGAAAAAGGCCTCCTTATCTTGAGGTGACCAGGAAGCCATGCCAGTCATGAGCCCATGAATGACCACGACGGCCTTTGCAGTGTAGAGCAGGGAGCCTGGAAAGTTTGTCCGTAAGCATTGGCGGCGGATTGCTAGAGGAAATTGTATGCTCGTCCTTAGCATGGCAGGCGAGGCGCGTATCGTGTTATCAATATCACTTTGCTGCGTCGTGTGTTCCAAGATTTCAAGCCGGAGCTCGGAGGGCAGGACGCTGAAGATATCCATAATGACAGGCTTTAAATATGTGTAGTGGGTATCGTGGAGGCAAAACGAACAAGGGAATAAAGGAAAGGCGCAGGAGGAGGAGAAGGAGAAGAAAGACGCGCCATTGTTATGACCGCTAATGTTGATGCTTATCAGGGAAAATATAGCTCGTGTTTCTGTTTACAACAACCAACATGGTATGTGCTATGCTTGATGGTGGTGAAGAAGTTAAAAAGGCATCGTGGCAGGTGGAATAGGTTTGCTTTTTGCCTGCATCATGCAGGAAAGTAGGATGCCAGTAAACGAGGTTCAGTGGTATGCAAGATGCAAGTGTATGTGAGTACTACTACTAGTATGGGAGGAGGTATAGAGCGAGCTCCCCACAGCACCTGCTCCGTCTTGGCCTCGGACCACAGGACGGAGGTGAGTGCGGCCACGGACAGGGCGGCAAGTGCAGTGACCAATGGAATCAAGGCATAGCACCGTCCCCGCGTTAAAGTCGACGGGGCTGTGGGGCAGGCGACTTGCTGTATGCACATTGAGTTGCACGACGGCATCTTGTTCCTTCCCTCGCTCCCCACGCAACTCTGCCACTTGTCAGGCAAGCGCGGTGCCTGGGCTAGCACTGGCAAAAGCGGGTCTCCACCATAGCTGTGCTTAGTCACATGGCAGCTTCTCGTTAGGGTCGCACCTCGAGGGTAATTCGTACGTAAAGCCTACTGCTCTTGCAGCTGGCTGTTTTTTATATAACGCCAGCCGCTGACCCCCTCTTATCCGACGGCTCTCTGCCCAGTCGATTCTCACTTGGCTTGAACTTGTTGCCAATTGGCTCCCGCGTCCTTTGCTGCCAGCCGGGGCTCGACTCTTGATTTCGCAGCCGTTTGCCTCTTTGTGTAGCATGCTTCACCGTTGCGCCATGAGGACGCCCGCTCTGCGTCTGGCCCAGAGGTCTCTGGCCAGCCCGTCACACAGGCAGATTCGCTGCTTTGCCTCTGCATACCGCCCCAGACATCTGCTGTCCATTGGGGACCTGACGGCGCCCGAGCTCAGCGCAATAGTGCGCAATACCACGTCGCTCAAATTGGCCTCGGCCGACAACAACATGCCGCCGGCGCTCAAGACGTCATTGGCGGGCAAGACGGTGGCCATGATGTTTAGCAAGCGTAGCACGCGCACCCGCGTCTCAACAGAGGCTGCGGTTTGCATGCTGGGAGGCCATGCCATGTTTCTTGGCAAAGACGACATTCAGCTGGGTGTATGCCGACTTGACTCATTGCCGCCGGCATCAATGACTGACAGGGTGCAAATTTCCAGGTCAATGAGTCTCTATACGACACGTCGGTTGTCATCTCGTCCATGACGGCGGCCATGGTGGCTCGTGTCGGGCCGCATTCCGACGTGGTCAATCTTGCCAAGCATTCCAGCGTGCCAGTCATCAATGCTCTCTCGGATGATTTTCACCCTTTGCAAACCATTGCCGACCTGGCTACCCTTCATCAGTCCTTTCCCCCGACCACGTTTTCGCCCTCTGGCCTGAGCCTCCAAGGCCTCAAGGTGGCTTGGATTGGCGATGCCAACAATGTTCTTTTCGACTTGGCTGCCGGCTGCGTCAAGATGGGCATCGACGTTGCCGTTGCAGCTCCCAAGGGCTACGGCATCCCCGACGCAATGAGGCAAATCATTACGTCGCCAGGCAAAGGCGTTGAGTCGCCCGGCACACTCTTTGAGACGACTGTGCCAGAAGAAGCCGTCAAGGATGCTGATGTGCTCGTCACAGACACGTGGGTCTCAATGGGACAGGAAAGCGACAAGCAGAAGCGCCTCGACGCCTTTGCCGGCTACCAAGTCACAGACGAGCTGGCCAAGCGTGGCGGTGCAAAGGAGGGGTGGAAATTTATGCACTGCTTGCCTCGCCACGCCGAAGAGGTTGATGACCAAGTCTTTTATGGGCCTCGCTCTCTTGTCTTTACCGAGGCCAAGAACCGGCTGTGGGCAGCTCTTGGTGCGTAATGTTGATTTATCATGGCTTCTTGCTTTGATTGCTCATGGAGTTGCTGACCCAATTTTCTTGTTATTAGCTGTTCTTGAGGGGTTTGTTGTGCACAAGGGCCGCGTATAATTGCCCTTTATACAGCATGAGTTTTGTTGTTGCGGCATTGTGTCATGGGGATTGATGAGCATCACGAGCATACCTGCATAACTTATACGAGGCATGCTAAAGGAGCGAATTTAGAGGGGCAAATGGTTCAAGACGGTTGAGCCAAGTCTATGGGGAGAAAGGAGAGGAGGCTACATGTTGTTGAACTTGAGCCAGACATTGAAATGGTGGACATGTTGGCCTCATATCTATACCTACTAGCATGTATGGATAACGTGGAGCTATAGCCCGCGTCAAGTGTTATAACTTGAAATATTTGGTGTAGTACTACTCGTTGGTAGCTCCTAGTAGTTAATAGTACTACTAGTAGTAAGTAGTAGTAGTAGTAGTAATATATAGCAATTGCCTCCATGGGCAGTGTCCCTTTTCCCGGCTGCTACCCTAGAGGCGGAAAGCCTTGTTGCATGCATCTCTTGCCGCTTACATTTGCTTCCCCTGTCAAGCATTGCCATTGCTCATAATGACGGTCAAAGCAGTCAGTGTGCACGCGCCAAGGCTCATGTGGCTCATGATGGGCTGCGAGGCCAAGCCGGACTGACGGGGCTGTGCTAGGCCGTGGGCCAAATCTGCTCGACAGCATGCATCAAGCACAACCTGGACCAGTGTGTGCAGCTCGTGGCCAAGGCGGCTCTTGGGGGAGCCCAGGCACGTCCTTTTTTTTCTCATCTTTTACTGTCTTTATTGCTGCTGACGACTGCAGCGCATCGATACAGACTTGCTGACGGGTGGAGCCTAGATTCTCTTTCTGCCCGAAGCCTCCGACTACATTGCAGCAGACGCACAAGCCTCTCTCCAGCTCGCGGCGCCGCAATCATCATCACCCTTCTTGCAAGGACTACGCGCCGCAGCTCAGGAGCACGCCATTGCCGTGCACGTCGGCATCCACGCCACGACGGCCACGACGGCCAAGCTGCTCAACCGCGTGCTCTACATCCAGCCCGACGGGCAGATTGACCAGGCAGCCACCTACGACAAGCTGCACGTCTTTGACTATGGCTCGCTGCGGGAAAGCGCCACAGTGCAGCCTGGAGCGCGCCTGACGCCTCCGTTTGACTCGCCCGTCGGACGCATCGGCAGCCTCATTTGCTTCGACGTGCGCTTCCCGGAGCCGGGTCTTGCGCTCGCACAGCCGGCCCGCTCGAGTCCTTGGGCGGCACGGCCCGCGCAGGTGCTGACGTATCCCAGCGCCTTTACCGTTCCGACGGGCCGCGCCCACTGGGAGACGCTGCTGCGCGCGCGTGCCATTGAGACGCAGAGCTGGGTCGTGGCGGCGGCGCAGGCTGGGCGCCACAATGCCGTGCGCGTGAGCTACGGCCACAGCATGGTGGTTGATCCGTGGGGCGAGGTGAAGCTTAGGCTTGGCGGCGTGGCAGACGAGGATGCGCTGGCGGAGCAAGTGGCTGGCCAGCTGGGCTTTGTCGAGGTGGATGTGCAGCTGGTTGAGCGCACGAGGCAGCAGATGCCGCTGCAGAGACGCCTGTGAGCTTTTTTTTTCCTTTTTTCTGTTGGTGTGGTTGGCATGCATTTTCCTCTTGTGCCCAGCTGACAATGTCTTTTTGACGCAGAGACGTTTACCACCTGGAATGCACCAACTTGTAGCTGGCCCCCAAACTCTTGCACCGGTAGAGACACGAGACTGCTACAGGTTTTACCTGACCAGTGACAACATGACAGACGACTGCTCGAATCTCCAATCCGCGTCTTTGTCTTTCCCCCCTTCCCCCCATGTCTCTCTCTCTCTCTCCAAGTCACCCGCGACACCATGACGTCGAGCCGCGACAACGGATCCAAGCATCTCCCTCCCGCGTCAAACAAAACAGCCCACCCGGAAAGCCGAGGTGCTTTGCCTTGTTGTCGCGCCCGACACGGGCCAGTCGTTTCCAAGACGGCTCGCGCAACCGGGAAGAAGCAAAAAGAAAAAAAAAAGAAAAAAAAAACAGCCACGACAAGGCGTAAAGAAGCCCTCTTTTGGGGTCACGTCGTTCTCCCGGCCGAGGGCACGACTAGTCTAAAAAACCCCCCCACCCAGCTGCTGAGACACGGACGAAGCCCCGTCTCTCAAACCCTGTCTTGCCTTGGGAGACGCGGACGGAGGAGAATGTCGAGGCAAGAATGTCGTCTTGTTGCCGCAAGGAAAACAAGGACTTTGTAACATTGAACCCCCCTTGCTCATTCTACCCCCTCTCCGCTTTCAAACATGTACGTCAATATATACATGTTGGAATAAAAGCACAGCATTGCAGAGACACCATGTGCAAACAAGAAGCGCAAATCTAGCAGATAAAAGAAACGATTAGGTAGCGGGAAATAAACCTCGTCGTTCCGTCCCGAAAAAAATAAAAGAGGTAGCAGACGAGGCTGGCCAATCGCGGAAGATGCCTTGGAACGCACGCCCCATCCCACTCCTCGGTATTTTTTTTTGTTCGTCCCTTGTTTTTTTTTTGGGGGGGGGGAGGGGGAGGGGGTGGTTTTTCTTGGGTATTTTTCTATTTTATTTTTATTTCTGCCTTTGCTTTTTCACCCTCCGGGATCCACACGCCCCCCCTTCCCCGCTTGCCGTCCCGCGTCCCGGCTTTCTGGGTCCCGGAGAGGGAGGGGGCCCTTGCATTAGCACCCGCTGTTGCTGCTGCCACTCCCCCCCCCGTTTGCTATTTAACCATTTTCTCTTTTAAAAAAGACGTCTTCATTCAAGCAAATCGTCAAGACGTGTAAACCATGTATATGAGAGAGTTGGTCTTTACTTGAGAGGCTACACGACACATGGAGCCAGCAGATAAAATCGCCTCTACAAGCAACCCAGGGAGACGCAGCCTCCAAATTCCAAGAGAGCCGACAAAACAAGAGCTTGCGCCATTCATGTATTCGTGTGTACAAGTTTTTTCTAGTATATATGCGTGTTGCAAACGCTGTCTGGAACTCGCGGTGCCCCGTCTAGCCCATTTTGCCTGCCACGCCTTGCTTGTGCCACGGGGGTGCAATTCTTGTTACTTCGTTCTAGCCAGGGGGCAGCTGGCTTGCGTCAACGATTTCGTCCGCGTCCATGACTGCCGGCTCGTCGTTGGGGCCGTGGAGGGGAGAGCGCGGCAGGGCCATGAGGCCGGTGCGGGCCGACTCGAGGATGCCAAAGGGCGCAACGAGCTTGAGAAAGGAGTCGATGCGGGACTGCTTTGCAGATCTGTAGAGAGAGAGGAAGCCAGGTTAGCTAGCTCTTGGCGTCGAATACAGCCACATTGGAAAAAAAAAAGCAAAAGAGAAACTCACACTTCCACAATGCAGCTCACGGTGCTAATGTCCAATACCTTGCCGCCAAACTGGTGGGCAAAAAAGGTAATCGTCTTGAGGTGCTCGTGCTTGTGCCGCAGAGCCTCCGACGCCGCCAGCTTGCTAGGATGAAAGTCCATGGCCGTCTGCTCCAGCGACTGCCCCTCGCCCGTCCTATCCGGCTTCTCCGCCGCGGTAATCTCGCGATGGTGCGCAAGCAGCTCTTCAAAGTACTCGGGCCCCAAAATGTTAATCTTGGCCAGCAACAGCTCGCGCTGCACCAGCGCCGTGTTGCTATAGTCCAGCACCGCCCACACCGGCACCAGGTCCTCGAGCTGCCGCCGCGCCTGCTCCACCACGCCGTCCTGCCCCGTCAGCACAATCGTCATGCGCGACAGGTCCTCCACCTCGGTGTTGCACACCACCAGCGAGTCAATGTTGAAGCCCCGCGCCGCCAGGATCCCAGACAGCCGCGACAAGACGCCCGGCTCGTTTTGCACCAGACAGTTGAGAATGTGCCGCTTGGGCGGCGCCATGGACGGCGTTGGCGTCTCGTACAAAATGTTGGACACGGCCGCCTGCGCTGACCACGATGGCGGCGCGTTGGACACGGGCAGCGGCGCCGACCGGTTGCGCAGGGCCTTGTAAGCCAGCGCCGACGTCGACGACGTGCTGCTCGACGAACTGTGCCGCCGCATCGCGCCCAGTCCCGTCACCATGGCTCGCCCAACAGGGCCGACTCGACGCGCCAGCAATGCCATGCTTGGCTTCCTCGCCCTGGTTTCCTTACTCCGGTTTTCCTCTCCCTCGTATCCGCTCTTCTTCCCCCCGCGCCTGGTCTCGATACTCTTCTTGCCTTGCGCCCTGCCCTCTACAGCAGCAATATGCGCTGTCCAGCGCAAACAGGCGTATTGCTAGGCGTGAGAGCGTTTTGCAAACACCCCTTCATCAACCGAGGATAAAGCACGAGGAAGAAAAAAAAAAGTCCCCTCCAAAGTGGTCCCCTTTTTGAGGAGGTGCCCCATGACTCATCTTGTCCGCGCTCGTGATTGGCCACTGCCATAGCTTGCAAGCATGTGACGAATTGCTTCCTCTGGTCTTCATCTCGTCTCTCTTGACATTACTCAGACTCGACTAGCGGCCCAGCCAACATGACGAAAAGAAAAGCCTTTGTCGAGGGAACGAAAAAGAAACCCAACAGTCAAGGGATCTAGCCGCGAAAAAGCAATCAAAGTCCCATTCTTCTTTTCATCATGACTCTTGTGCCAGATCTCTGTTTCACTGGCCCCGTCCTACATAGGCAGGTAGCACCATCCTTCCCTACCACTTATTGGTAGTACTTTATGCCAATCTTTCATCATGTCTTTTTTTAGCTTCTCTCTACTCATTGTCCGTCTTTTCTCGCCTTGCCGCATCGCTTGGCCTACTGACTAGCTAGCCATCCTGACCAATCGCACTATTATAGTGCTACATTCTTGCCTCACAATCCCTTGAGCAAAGCATTGGTGTCTCCTTTGCCCTTACTTGACACCCTGTGTCATGCTCCTCCGATACCATTGGCGAGTCGGAACAGCTCCGTCATGCCTCCTACATTTCAATAAACATGCCTTGATGCTTTTTAATAATCAGCTTGAGCCTCTATTTGGTCTAGTCTAGAAATCAATAGCCAAAGGAAAAAAGAATCCTATATATCAAGGAAACAAATCTGGTGCCATTCTATCCTCTTCAATTCCTCCTATAGCTCCCTCTGGACCGTGGGGCCCAATGACAGACGCGACATAAAGAATTAGTACTGTACAGAGCATTGAGAAAAAAAGGGGGTATCATCTTTCGCGTGTTTGAACACGAGTCCGACTCCGCTGGCCTCCTCGCCTTCATCAAACCTCTTGAACAAGGTATTAATACAGACAAGGAGCACAGAGCTCTTTGCCAGTAGATGACCTGTTGGTGCCATTGTGATTCTTTGACACAGCCGACTGCAGCATCGGACACGGAAGGGGGGGGGAGAAACAATGACAGTGAGACAAAAGAAACTCGGGAAAAAAGAAGCCTGAGCCCAGTCTAAATGCGAGCCATAAATCAAAAACATTATACTTTTCCAAACACCGAAACCACTTTTGTCGCTGGTCTTTGCTGACAAAAAAAACACTTGTTGCCTTGAAAACCCATGGCAGATTCGATTCAGCAAGCCACTTCCAGTCCCCTCGAGTTGCATAATGATGCCCTTGGACCAGCTGGCAGGTAGCTGGGGCCACCAATCCCAGACATAGCGCATAAACGCTAGATCTGCATTCCGTGTGATCGCGCCTATGTCGCAAGTGTCGGGGCGGGGGGTTTGCTTGTGACGAGACAAGACGCCCGCCTGGACAAAAGCAAAGAGGCTAGTATTCAAGGGAGCAAGAATCGAGGCCAGCACCCCCAAGGGTTTCCGTCTATAGATTAACGCCGTGCATCTAGTCGCAAAAGAAGAGAGGTAAAGCAGTCCCAGCTTTATGCTGTAAGTCCTGAGCCGTGGTAGCCCTCGTCGCGCAATAGCAAAAAAAAAAGGCTCCGAGCCGCAAAGTGTACAGTCGAAAAGAAAGATTGCCGAGTAAAGGGGAAAAAAGGTAGTGTGTGGCGACTCAAATACACAATTCTTCGTGGTCCCAAAGGTCAGACACGAGAAAAAAGATGGCCGTGGAGGCGACAGGGCGGCAGACCAGGTGACAAAGATGGATGCGCCAAGCCATTATCGTGGCGTAGGGCGCGGCGGGGGCTTGGGAACACCAGTCGTATCATAGGCACCACGGCCAAAGTTTTGCAGAGAAGATTCCTTGGTGAACATTTTGACAAAGTGTTGTGGTAGAAGATGTACTAAGGCTGCTGAAGGGTGTGTCTTGTTAGCTACCATGATGACTGCTGAGCAATGGGCTAGGGTTGTGTTTTATAGAGCAAGCTGACAGAGCAGGGCAAAATTGGGCTCGCGACGCGACTGGCAAAGAAAAGCGAAGCAAAAAGAACTTGATTGAAATCAAGCGATAGTGACTCACCTAGGGACGAGATGTAGAAGTGCGACCGAGGTGCAAAGAAGCTTGACTAGTAGCGGGCAGTGGTAGCGGATGGGTGGCAAGCTAGTTGCAAGGGGGTTTGCCAATCGGTGGCCTGGTTGCGCGAGGCACCAATATTATTGGGCTGTTTCGGAAGAGCAGCTGATGCAGGGCACGTCGTGGCCAGCGAGGCGAAGTGAGGTATCGGCACCGATGCGCTGGGACGAGACGTGACACAGAGGCGAGCAACTGTCGCAGATGCAGAGTAGATGGGCCCTCGGTTGATGAACGATGAGTCGGCAGAGAAATTGCAACAAGAGGCACGACAATCTCGGCCAGAGAAAGCCGGGACGAGACGGTTGGTACGCGTCTGTTGGAGCCGAGTCGCGCACAGCGAAGCTGAGCTAGGCTGAAGCTGACAAGCGGGTACCTGGCGCTGGCGTTGACGTCGCTAGTAGAGCAAGCTTCTGGCCTCCAAGTAGTATCGGCAAAGGTGGACGGCCCTTGGTCGCGCCTATAGACGAGAATGCACCCTTTCTACGAGGCAATATTCAAGGCGTGGAGGATGCAAGCGAGAGAGCAGCAAGCTGGTGCCTCAAACGTCACAGAGAGCCCACACACAAGATGGCGGCAATGGGCTGGTGAGAGCAAGACAAGGCGAGCTTGGGCAGAGAGAGGGCTAAGGATGCCAAGGAGCAGGAGGACAGAATGAACAGAATGAACAGAAAGACGAGGCTGCTGTAGTGAATAGAAGGGATAAGAGGTGATGAGGAGGAACTGATGAAGATTTCGGTCGGGAATGAAGTGGGAGAAGGGCGCTTTTGTAGAAGCAGGAGCCCAATGCGAGAAGGAAGGGATTGGCCGAGCCAGCCAAATAGCGACAGGTACCTGCCAACCGTCACTTCCAGTTCTGGGAGCCAGAGTCAGAAAGGTACATACATACATACATACTCTACTATACATACATACATACATACATACATGACAGACAAGAGGCAGTCATTGTGGTGCGCACACCCTGCTGTCTGATGAGGGAGGGAGGGCCTGTTGAGAGAAGGATGGTAGAAGGAGTGTCGGGGGGGCGTGTGGCAGCACAGGCTGGCAGGAGAATGGGAGGGGGGCGTAGGGCGTGTGTTTTTGTCGAGCGTCGTGGACAACTGGTCTTTGCGCAGCAGCGTCAGTTTGCTCTTTACGGCTCTCTCTGTTTCCTTTCTTTTTTCCTTCTGTTTCCTTCTTTTTCCTCCCCCCGGGGCTTTTCTTTTTCTTGTCGCTTTTCAACATGGCCAATGCAATGCCTGCTGCTGCTACGCAACGCATGTTTGTCAAGACCCGTCTTTTGATGTTGTTTGGCTGCCTGCAAGTGCGGAAATATGCAAGATGGAAAAAGCTGCTGCATCTCGTACCTTGCAGGCTACGAAGCTGCCAAGGTGACAACGGACTGCACTGGCCGGGTACCAGCCATGGACCCATGTCCAAGTGCGCAAGCGACCAAAAGCAAAGGCGCCTTCTTTTTTCCTTCTCCAACCCTGGACACGGGTCCAGAATGGCTGGT
Organism: Ophiocordyceps australis; assembly: GCA_002591415.1. Lineage (NCBI taxonomy): Eukaryota > Fungi > Ascomycota > Sordariomycetes > Hypocreales > Ophiocordycipitaceae > Ophiocordyceps > Ophiocordyceps australis. Next base: position 259,173 of record NJET01000006.1, on the reverse strand, counting down.
GAGGAAGCTGTGAGCCCAGGGGAATCAAAGGGACGGAAAAGGAGACTGACCAGCTCTCAGGACAGTCCATGTCGCAGAGACCCCTGTCGCAGCCTGGCAGATGCCCCGTTTTCCCAGCGCAGTGGCCCGTGGACAGCCGGATTGGCGGCAAAGTGCTTTTGCCCTGGGCCAAGGGCTGACGACATGCAGCCAGAAAGAAGGGTCTGCAGGCGTGGTGTGCAAGCAAGGCCAGTAGTTTGTGGCAGAGCCTACCACTACTGCCTATTATTAGTTGGGTACCATTTGTATGCGTGTGTGTGTGTGTGTGTGTTTGTGTGTATGCGCATAGTACATGTATGTATGTACATGTGTATGTATGTACATGTGTCGTGCGCTGACAGCCCTGGAAACTCGCAGTGCTGGGCTGATGCGGATTTGCTCAAAGGCAGTGCTGATGACGATGGCTCGCCCTGGCCGGACTCGGTTCCCCGTACCGAGTCATTGGGGCCAAGGTCGGCGCTATCGCCTCCAAGTGGTGGAATGCTAGGGCGTGTGGTATTGCAATACCTCGGGTCCCTCTCTGCCGGGCTGCAGGTGGGGGGCGAAGAGGAAGACGAGACGGAACCTGGCCAAACACAATCAATGTACATGGCTGGCTACATGCGGCCTCGTACATCTGATATGTACTCTGCCAGGCAAGCAGAGCGAGGCCTTGACCACAAAGAGAGCTGGTTGGGCTCCGGACATTATACAGCATCCAGTCGTGTTGCACCGAGGTGTGTAGCATTGCGGTCCCTGGGCCGCGGAACAGGACCTGCTGCTACCTCTGTGAGGTGCTACGTTGTAGTTGGTGGCCTCGCTACTACTAGTCCTAGTAGTAGTACTACTCCAGGTGCTAGTAGGGAGATGCATACCCCTAGAGTACCTGCTCCAACCTCGCAAGGCCCTGGGTGGAGAGTGGTAGCATAAATGTACCCTACTGCGTCCCCCAGCCCGTCCGGGGCAAAGAGGCGCGCACACACACAGCACACAGGGGTGGTGGATTTGCGCCGACGGCCATTGAGTAACAAGGCCCAGCAAATGGCCTTTGAAGATGAGCATGACGCCTCGCGCCGCCTCAGGTGGATGCATGGACGGTTGGATGAGAATTGTTGCAGCAGCCTGGGCGTGGTGGCTCTGCAGTGGGCTGCGCCGGCCTGTGCTGGCGCAAGCGCTCGTCAATAATGGCCAGCAAGTCTGCCAGCTCTGCCCTTGCTGGCCAGGCTGGAGGCTCCCGCTCTCCCGCTCCCGCTCCCGCCTCTGGTGTGTCATGCTGCAGGTCGGCTCTCAAGCTTCGCAACGAGTCAGACGGGGCGCATGAGGTGACGAGGTAGCATTGCGGCTGTGGCTGCAATGGCCGTTGCCATTGGCTTTGCAGGCCCGGCCGAATGACGCCGGGGACCCGGGTGCCCGTCTGGCGGGTCGCCCACGCCCCAAGTCGTCTTTTCTCCTCCATGGCCTTGCTTCTTGTGCCAGGCTCAGAGACAGGCGGAAGTCGTGGCCCGTCACCCGCTCGGCTCCTCTCTGCTGCATGTGTGTGACTCGACTGCAGAGCCCTAATCCGCTTGCCGACGAGGCCTGCCATGCCACGAGGCCCCATGCCTACAGATCTGGGAGCCGTCGTCCCGGCAAACAAGCCGGCCTCTCCGGCTGACAGGGCCTTTGGCGACAGACGAGCCTTGTTTGCCAAAAAAAGGAGCAAGACTAGAGCGCACGACAAATCCATCCATGTACATGACATGCGAAGCGAGGCACACAAGGAGGGAGGGAGAAAAAAAAGCAACCCATGGCAGAGGAGGAAGAAAAAAGGAATTAAGCAAATAAACAAAAAGAAACAAAGCCCCAAAAACAGTCGTCTCATGGGCAGCCACTCTATTTTGGGCGACGCGTCTCTGTCACACTACTGGCATTATACATGGCTAATACAACCACTAATACTCCTACTACTACTCCTACTACTACTCCTACTACTACTCCTACTACTACTCCCACGACTACCACCGCTTCCAGGCTTCCAGGCCTGTCGTGCTTGTGTATCACAGCCCACCGTCAACGTGCGTCAGCTCAATACGCATGCCACCTGCAGACCAAATGGCCCTCTCAGCTGCCCGCGAACAAATCCGCTGCATGGGGACGGTCTGACTGTCCCAATCCGGCCAACAGTGCGCTCATGGTGTTACCTGTAAAGCGCAACCCATTACCCTTTGTAGAGACTCGCCATACAAAAAATACTAGTAGTCGTTGCAACGCAGCCACGAGCCATGTATTGTACTCTATATACTTGCATGCCGTCCCGCCCCAACTTTGCTCCCATGCTACTGCTATTCTGAGCCTCCGACTCTGACCCGAGCAAAGCATCATTACTCAGAAAATTCGAGGCTATGAGTCTTTTGGGGGTGCTGGGAAAAAAAAATCCCATCTTATTTCGGGTGGCCAGGCCGAGGCTTGCATGGATGCTCGTATAAGGAGACAAGAAGCAACAACTAACAGGGCGCACAAGCAAGTATCTCGCAAGGAAAACGACAGACGACAAGGCCGTTTTGTATGCCGTTTTAGCTAGTATTTCGTAAACCAACACCTGCATCCCGGCTTAGCACCTCTTTGTCCGACTCATTCGCTCCGAAAGTCATTCGTTTCCGGATATGCATTTCGTAATTCCAGAGGCTTGGCTGCGCGGCCAACATCAATGCCGTATATGAGCCTCGTTGAGATCCATGCGAGCCATACAAGTTCAATAAGCATAGTCTCCGTAGCAATATCAAGGCCAAGCTAAAGCCCAGGGTCCAGGCATTTGCTGGTATAAGTGGCTGATGAATATGCCAGTATAGATGTTGATGCGACGGCCCTGCCCAGGTGCTAGCCAGAGAGGCTGAATTGACACGTCAAAAGACGTGCTCGATCTAAGATTTGTGTCCCTGACTCTTGGCGAACAAGCTCGCGAGAGCCGCAAAGTTTCACAGTGGCCCCATCACCAGAGGTACCGGAATTATCAAATTATAGCTAGCATCCCCGTCCTAGAGCCTCTCTTGTATATTCCAACGTTGCATCTAGCCCATTGACTCGAGGCGTGTGCCTTGCATCATGATGGGAGCGGCATGTAGCTAGTAATAATTGTCATGTCTCTGACTCGCTTTACCGAGGCCCTCGTGCATAATACTACTAGTAGCTAGCTAGGTACCGGGCCAGGCAAAGCGCCGTGGCTGGGCTGGTCATATACCAGGTGCTATTGCCCATTTACCGGAGCGATTGGATGCATGCTGCCATGTGTAGGCCAAGGCTAGATGCAGCGTCTCGATAGACAGAATGGATGCAGCACGCTCTTCAGGTCCGCCTAGCCTAGATTAGCGGAGAAGCTTCATCTCGCCGCCGTGTGCCGGGCTCATGCAGGCATCCTTGCCGTCAAAATTTTCATGCAATTTCATGAATCCTTTTTCCCTCTCCTCTTCTTGTTTGGCAGTGGAGACTCAGCCTGCGACTCGAGCAAAAGGCGACAATGGCAATGACAGCCGCGACATTCGTATCTCGTGCTGAGTGTAATGTACCATGCTGCCTGAGACCCGGGCTGGGCTGTCATCTTTGAGCGCCAGGGGGGGGAGGGAGCATTTGCAGGCCAGCTACAGGGCCCGGGCTCCTTCTCACTACACGTCCAGGTACCCAGCGGCCGGAGCCCAAAAATGTACGTGAGCTACACGCTCTGGGCTCGGCGACGGCAAGGAGCGTTTGGCGTTGGCGAGTGGCGAGCGAGTCTAGATGGGCTTGGATGTGTCGATGCTCTCACCTGCAACTCGCATCAAGAGGTGTGCAGGTAATAAGAAGCGGCACGAGGGGTCCCTGTAGGCTACCTCGCACGTCCAGCTAGTAAATATATTGCATGCCTACATTACATACATTAGTAGTAGTATATACATACATGCATGCCTCTTTTGGCTGCAAGCAATAATGTAATGCAATGTACGAGTTGGTAGCAGTTGTATAGTCCATGTATGTGTGTATGTATATAGGTGTACATGCAGTATATACTCTGCTACTACTACTACTACTACACAAGTGCTCTGTGGAGACGTTGCGATTCTAGAAGCTCGCGTCAAAGTTGCTTGTGTGGTGGCGCCGCCACGTTTGGCAGCCAGCTTTGTTTGCAGGCTGCATGCAGACGATGCATCGGTGGCCTTGACCCTCAGGGCCGACAAACAGCCATTCGGCCCTTGCCGTTGGACAGGCCGGGAGATTGTGCGAATAGTGGCAAGTGTAACCAGGCAGACTGTTGAGGGCCAGGGACCCCAGAGGACCCCAGGGACCGGCTCGGTCTGCCTGCCTCCATCGCGAGCTGACGCCGCCCAAGTACAATGGCGGCTGCTTGGTAGAGTAGGGTCGCGAGTGACGGCATGCAATGCTGCAGTGACAGCCAGCATGCAACGGCGTGCAATGACAGCATGTGCCTGCTGACGGTAGCCTCTGCCGCCAGGCTGCCATGGCTCCAGGCTCTTCACATGCTGAAACAAGACGCCGTTGGGAGCTACCAGTAGCCTTCTCGGTTGCGACAACGGGCGACGCGGCTCTGTCCTCGACAGCCCCTTTTCCCCCCCTCTTCCTCTTGGCCCGCCGATTGCGTGGCGGCATGCATTGGGTACAAACGCCCCCAGCACGCTGCTTGCTCGCCGTTGCTCAACGCCCACTCCCTTGCGGCCGGCAAGGTCGATACCAAGCGCGCCATCGTCTGTCTCCGTGCTTGCCCTTCAGGGGCTTCTTGCGAGCTTGACGCCTGTTGAGCTGTCGGGAGAATGCGCAGCCATGGCCTTGCTGAGACAGCCCATAATGACGCAGGGCGTTGCATCGTCGTCACTGCCCATGCCAAACGGCCTCCCGACGACCGCATCCTTGCAATGCCACGCGGATCGCTGCTTGTGCACTCATTTTCCGCTACACGGCCGACTGTTGCGACTCGGGGAAACGAGACGCTCAATCGGGTCACTCGACCACTTTCTGTCTTTGCCGGCCTTGGGCCATGCACTGCTCCTCGCATCATTCTGGCAATGTGGTCCAAATTGAGGAAGCAACTGCGGCTCAGAGTCTCCAAATCGCCTTCTAGACCCAGCCCAAGACCAGTTCCAGGGCTTGGGTCAGTCATGGGGCAAAGAAAAGAAAATTGCCTCCCACCTGCCATGCAACACCTGCTATGCGAGTACTACTATTACTGCTGCTACTGCTACAAGATACTACTGCTACTACTACTACTAGTAGTAGAGTAGTAGAGTAGTCAGTGGTACTACTAGTGGTACTACTAGTAGTACTACTAGTAGTAAGAGCAAAGAGTACCAGCACCACGGCACGGCCAGGTATGCTTGCTTGCTTGCTTCTTTTGCTGTGCAAAAAACGTCACATCTCATTATCAATCTTCTTCCTCCTGGGCAAGACTACAGACGCCTCGACTTAGCCAGACTTTGCTAGCTCCAAAAGGTACCCGCCTCTGCGACAAGACCTGGTTGGCCGGCATGCATGCACCCACACGCTGTCTTTTTTTTTTCCGCGCACGAATGGTCTGCCGAGGATTCCTTCAAGCCGCAAGGAATCAACGTGATCGACAGGCGAGCTATGTAGTCTCCCAGACGGTCGGGAAGCCCTGGCGATGCCTGTAAGCCATGTGCCGTCGACGCCATTGCTCTTTTTGTCGGCGCGAGGCTGCAGGGGCTTCAGCCGCCGCCGACTTGTTCTCCAAAGGACCAACTCGGGAGCTCACGCCAGCCACGACTAGACACCAGGCGCGTGTACGCATACCCTTGGGCACGAGGCAAGGATGCGTTCGCAATGCGTGGGACGACTTGCACGGAACGTGGCCGGTCCCGGGCAACTGTCACACTGTCATTTCGCGTCGTCCAGTATCCCCAGAGGATCGAGCCGCACCGGCTCCACCAGCCGTCCCAGGCAGGGAGAGAGCTCGCCTCGTGCCCGACGGGGGAGACTTGCTGGCTTGCCGCCATGGTCCCTTGAGCCCGTTGCATCTTAATCTTAGCTTGTTTTGGTCTGGGATGAACAGGACGGGGAATTACGAGGCCAAGGCAATCTACATCGCACAATGCCATGTTGCCTACAGGGCTTGCATCCAAAAGTCGTCTTCAGGTGGCGACGGCCCTTGAATCATCTGGCCAAGGCCAATAGAGCCTGTGTGTCTCCCGCCCGTGGAACCCAAGCGCCCGAGAGCCTCGGCTGCAACTTGCCAGAGAGATTGCTCATGTCGAGAGCACCTGCCAGCCAAGATCAAAGCCTGTTTGCAGTCCCGTCTTGCCCAAGACAATCCCGAGTCTTGCTTGGGCTCCTCGAGTGAGGAGTGCCTGACTGGGTGCTGGCGCGGCCTGAATCTGTCAGCGAATCTCGGCCACTGCGAGATGTTTTGGTTCAGACCTGAGACTAAGGAGGATGCATCTTCCCGACGCTCTGGATGAGACGGATTCATGGGAAACGCGTGCTCCCTCCATCCTATGCTGTCTGGGTTGCCCAAACCCTTTTGCCCGCCAGGGGGTGTGAGATGCCGAGCCCAAACTAGAGTCAAAAGTCGAGCGCGTGGATATAGGGTAGCCAGTATTTGCCGGGAACGGATAGACTTGGTCTGCCTTGGTTGCACACTCTGACATGTTTGGCGCCCTCGCGACATATCAGGCCGTTCATTCTGCAAAACAGCTATTGGTTGACGAGTGCCTGCCGTCTGTACCTGAGGGCAAATGTCTTTGTGCTGATGATGACATGCAAGCCCCTACTGTTGATGGATGCATGGAATGGATGCATGTCAAGATTGTCTGGTGACACCGCAACTAAGTCGACGCAGCTGAAAAGTGTCGACGAGACCTTGGCCGTGTAGGCCGCCAACTAGCAGCATCTAGAAGCGCAGTCGAGGGCCGAGAGTGGCTCTGTTTGAAACTGCCGCGTGCCTCTATTTCCAACGAGCCCTGTTGCAGCGATACCGTGCTGTCGGCAATGGGGGGCTGTCACTGCCAGGTATCCACCTAACATTGCCAGTAGCACCAGCAGCAGTAGAGCTCCCCGCCAAGTCAGCTGGCACCCCGCCGAGCCGGGGGCGTAAGCTGCGTCACGCACGACTCACAGCCCAAGACGACGACCCGAACACCAGTAGCAGCAGCAGCAGCAACAGGAGCAGCACCAGCACCAGCACCAGCACCAGCACCGGCACCGGCACCGGCACCACAATAGCCTCGGTGGCGCTTGACGGGCTGCCTCTTTTGCTCCCACACCGGCTTCACACACCGGCTTCTCGTGCGCAAGACTGAAACGGCTGCCAGCTGAGCCGGCAACCATGTCCATCATTCAGCAGCACTCCAATGCGACGCTGGGCGACGCCTGGCGTACAATCAACATTGACGCCCTAACTGAGGACTCTAGCGTCAACTTTGACACTTCGACGCTGCAGCCGCCACAGCCAGAGGTGACGGAGGCTGAGGTGCGCCAACTCGCTGGCCAGGTCCGGCAACTGCTCAGGGGAGGCGATGCCGAGGGCGCGCTGAGGGGGTGTCTTGAGACACCGGTATACAACGGCACCGACTCTGCAAAGGTGCGAGTCGTTGGCGTCATGGCCTGCAGCGCAAAGCCTTCTTGACTGACTCTTGCGTCTTGGTGTTTTCAGGAGGCCCATCTTCAAACTATTGTCGAGGTGTTGCAGTCCATCAAGGCCAGCGACATGAGCCCCTTGGTTCGAGGCATTTACGAGTCTCCAGGCGGCAGCGAATGCTTGGACGTACTCATGAAGTACATGTTGGTCCTTTGCCGTCCCTCTTCTGCCCACTGCACCCCTCTTCAACAAGTTGGCTGACCATGCTGTGCCATGAAAGCTACAAGGGAATGACCATGGGCCATTCGCCAGCTAGCGCTCCCAAAACGCCATCCAGAGTCACGCCTCAATCGACCGGCTTTAGTCAGTTTGGCTCGCGCCCTGGAGCCTCCAACGAGCCCGCCGCCGCTGGAATGAGCGTGCTGCTAAGCTGGCATGAAAAGCTTGTCGACGTGGCAGGACTGGGCTGCATAGGACGCACAATGACGGACTGGAGGAGGGTATAGAGATATAGAATCATTGAACAACTGCTCCAGCACATGCAAGGAGCCGTGGCCGAGAGCAATCAAAGGACATGCAGCAAGTCTTTAGGCAGGCTACGAGCCAGAGTCTTTCCAGGCTGCTGCGCTGTAGGGTAGCGTCTTGCTGCCGGTTAGATGTGATGACGGACGACTTTACATGCCACAGCTACTACTTCTCTTCTAAAACGTCCTTCAAGTTGACTTGGCCGCTTCCTCTCGGCAATGGTGATGGCTGGTCGGCGCCCTGACGCCAGCCAATCATGTAAATGATTCTAAATGTAGCCGGGATGGATCCATCCTTATTGCCGTAAAGGTCCTTGTAGATGGTTTCCGTGGCACCAAGAACGTCTCTCCGTATCGGTCCCATCTCTCTGCCTAGAATGGCATTGTTCTCGGCCATGGCTTGCAGGTCTCGCATCAGAGCCATGGCGTCTGGATAGTCGACAATGATATCGTCGACATCGACAGTCAGCATCTTGAAGCCTGCTCTTTGCATCAAGCCGCCAACATCGCGCACGTCAGCCATGGGTGAGATGTGAGGGGATATGCCACCTCGCTTCTCTTGCTCGGCGACTTGTATGGAGGACCGGAGCTCAAAGAGCGTGTCTCCGCCAATCATGGCACCAATAAAGGGGCAATCGGGCTTGAGCACGTTGTGAATTTGCGACAAGACTCCAGGTAAATCATTGATCCAGTGTAGGCTGAGGGAGCTCATGACCAGGTCAAACGACTCGGGCTCGAATGGAAGCATCTCTTCATCGTCTAGGACCTGTCGCGTGATGCGCAGCTTGTTATTGAAATCGAGATTGGCATCGCGGTAGAGGAGAGTCTTGGACGACTCGGCGGCAACGAGCTCCGAGACGCGCGAGGCCAAGGGAGGAGACGATGGCTTGGAGGGGTCGGGATCTGGATTTTCTCGCACCAGGGCGCGCCCAAGGTTACACGAGTTTGCGCCCAGATCGAGGACTCTGGAGAAGTGACGATTAATGTCCTGCGAGCGGCTGGGCTTAGCATTGAGCAAGCCTAGGCAACCAGGGGCCACACACAAGCAGCCTCTCGGATACTCTCACGGCCACCTCGTCCTTGAGATAGTCGGCCTGGCGACTGCGCTGGGGGTTCGAGGCAGCGCGTTCCTTTTGCAGCCACTTGGTACGGCGGTTGAAGACTTGGAAGCGCGGCGCTGCTCCAGTAGCAACAGCATAGCCCCGACGGCCACCAACGGCACCGACACGAAGCATCAACGCCGGCTTTGGCCAGCACGGGACGGCGGATATCGAGGCTGGCACTGTGCATGCTGACATGAAGCCGAGTGTACAAGACGACGATGTTACCCGAGGACGCTGGCGTGACAAGGCGAGCTGGCCATCAAGCCGTCTCCAGCTCGTCGCTACGAAGCGGCCTCGCAGCGGCCCAAGCCAGTGGGGGAGCTGACCAATCGGCGCTTGCGGGACCCATGCCAGCCTCTGGCAAGCACTGACTCGGCATGGTGATCAATGCCAACCGGTGCTAACTACTAGTATGCATTCTTTCTCTTCAACAGCCTTGTCCATTTGTGCCTGTTGAATCTGCAACTTTCTGCGACACTAGCCAGCCTTTTTGAAACCAAGCAGCAGCCACAGCTTGCATCTCCCTTTTTTCCTCCCTCTTGACGCCCAACTGACAACAAGACGATCTCGCAAATTTGATCGACAAAGGCGATTGCGGCCCGACTATGCCATCTTCTGGAAAGAAGCCCGGCGCTTGAGCCAGTCTCTGCCACGATTCGCTGTACTTGCTCGACAGTCCTTGGTCAAGCCCGCCGGCGTTTGCCGCGGTTAAAAAAAAAAAAACGACAGGTAAAATCCGCCGACAGCAGAGCCAGGGGTCCTACGGCCAGCCAAGGAGCTGAGCGCGACATACTGCAATCATGGCGAGCACAGCAGCCGGCTTCCTCGGCCGGTCGAGCAGCAGCAACTCCAACATGCGAGGCCTGGTGCAGTTCATTGCCGACTTGAGAAATGCTCGTGCTCGCGAGCTCGAGGAGAAGCGCATCAACAAGGAGCTGGCCAATATCCGCCAAAAGTTCAAGGACGGCAGCCTGAGCGGCTACCACAAGAAGAAGTATGTGTGCAAGCTGCTCTACATCTACATTCTCGGCTGGAACGTCGACTTTGGCCATCTCGAGGCCGTCAACCTCATCTCGGCCAACAAGTACTCGGAGAAGCAGATTGGCTACCTGGCCATGACGCTGTTTCTGCACGAGAAGCACGAGCTGCTGCATCTTGTCGTCAACAGCATTCGCAAGGACCTGCTCGACCACAACGAGCTCTACAACTGCCTGGCCCTGCATGCCATTGCCAATGTGGGCGGCCGCGAGATGGGCGAGGCCCTTAGCGGCGAGGTGCACCGCCTCTTGATTTCGCCGTTAGTGTCCGACGCTCTGCAGCGCCCTTGGACTCGTCTCGCTGACTCTGCCATGACAGGACCTCCAAGTCGTTTGTCAAGAAGAAGGCTGCACTGACGCTGCTGCGCCTGTATCGCAAGCATCCCGACATTGTGTCGCCACAGTGGGCCGAGCGAATCATTCATCTCATGGACGATGCTGATCTCGGCGTTGCCCTTTCCGTCACCTCGTTGGTCATGACGCTGGCGCAAGACAACCTGGACCAATACAAGGGAGCCTATCCCAAGGCTGCGGCGCGGCTGAAACGCATCGTTATTGACGGCGAGTACACGACCGACTATCTCTACTACAAGGTGCCATGTCCCTGGCTGCAGGTAAAACTGCTGAGGCTGTTGCAATACTTTCCTCCCACTGGTGAGTCGTCTTCTCTTGCACCGACCCGACCCTGCTGCCATGCTAACTCACAATCAAGACGACTTTCACGTGTACGAAATGATTCGCGAATCCCTCGAAAGAATTCGACACCTGGCAATGGAGTCGAACAAGAATGTCCAGCAGAACAATGCGACAAATGCCGTCCTCTTTGAAGCCATTAATCTCATTATCCACATGGACACTGAACATGCCTTGTTGAACGACATTGCCACGCGCCTTGGCAACTACATACAGAGCCGAGAGACTAATGTGCGTTACCTGGGACTCGAGGCCATGACACACTTGGCCGCTCGGTCCGAGACCCTGGGGCCCATCAAGCAGCATCAAGAGCTTGTCATGAGCTCCCTCAAGGATCGCGACATTAGCGTTCGCAGAAAGGGACTCGACCTCCTCTACAGCATGTGCGATGCCAGCAACGCTCGCGTCATTGTCGACGAGCTGCTCCATTACCTGCAGAATGCCGACTTTGCCATTCGCGAAGAAATGGTGCTTAAGATTGCCATTCTTACGGAGAAGTACGCCACGGATGTGCAGTGGTATGTCGATATTTCCTTGAGGCTCATCGCCATGGCTGGAGACCACGTGAGCGACGAGATTTGGCAGCGCGTCATCCAGATTGTCACCAATAACGAGGAGCTCCAAGTCTATGCGGCGCAAAACGCCTTGAAGCACATCAAGTCGGATCACTGCCACGAGACCTTGGTCAAGATTGCCGCTTACATACTGGGCGAATTTGGTCACTTGGTGGCAGACCAACCGCACTGCAGCCCCATTGAGCAGTACTTGGCTCTACACGGCAAGCTGGCTGCTTGCTCTCCCAGCACACGCGCCATGATCTTGTCGTGTTTTGTCAAGTTTGTCAATTTGTTTCCCGAGATCAAGCCGCAGCTTCTCGATACGTTTGAGTTTTACAGCCACGCCATTGACGCCGAGATGCAGCAGAGGGCGTGCGAGTATCTCACCCTGGCACGCATGCCTACAGACGACCTGCTGAGGACCGTTTGCGACGAGATGCCCCCATTTCCGGAGCGAGAGTCGGCTCTTCTCTCCCGACTGCACCAGAAACATGCCAACACGAGTGATCGCCGGACGTGGGTTGTCGGAGGCAAGGATGCCAATGCAGATGGAAGCGAACTGGGCATGGCAAAGGCCGGAGCACTCAAGAGGACCTTTAGCTCAGCCGTCGCTGCCAATGGCGGCAAGTCGCATGGTTCCAATGGGCAAACAAATGGCGCCTCAGACTTGGCTGGCCTGGACATGAGCGCTTCGGGCTCGACACAGCCCAAAGCGCCCAAGACGACAAACTTGGCCAGTGCGGCACACCTTTCGCCTGGCTGGGACAAGGGCTATGAACGGCTCATGATGAAGGCGGATGGCGTCTTGTTTGAGGATGGCCAGGTCCAGATTGGTCTTCGATCCGAGTATCGCGGACAACTTGCCTGTCTGATTGCCTACTTTACCAACAAGGCGCCTGCTCCCATGACTTCATTCACCACGACGCTAGACTTGGACGAAAGCGAAAAGGGCAAAGTCAAGTGGGATGTCAAGAACCTGCCTGAGAGTACCATAGCTCCAGGCTGCCAGGTACAGCAAGTGACGACATTTGAGGCCATGCATGCCTTTGAGAAGAGCCCAACGATTCGGGTCAGTTATCTCGCTGGCGCGCTGCAAGCTCTGACACTCAAGCTGCCCGTTGCCTTGCACAAGTTTATGGATCCTGCTGAGCTGCCAGCAGATGACTTTTTCAAGAGATGGAAGCAGATTGGCACAGGTGCTCGCGAGGCCCAAGCCATCTTTGGGCTGTCGCCTGGAAAGACCAAGGGGAGAGAAATCACGGAGCAGTTTGTCTCGTCGACCGTCGAAGGCTTTAGGTGGCGCTTGCTGGAAATGGTGGACCCAAACCCAAAAAACTTGGTGGGAGCCAGCGTCCTTCATACGTCGCAGGGAGGCAAGTTTGGCTGTCTCATGAGGCTGGAGCCCAACTACGAGAGTCAGGTGAGCAACCCTTTTCTTTTTTTTTTTCTTTCTCTTTTTTTTTCTTTTATACGCAGAGACATTATGTGTGGGTGCTGATTTTTGGACGTGAACAGATGATACGCTTAACCATTCGCGCCACCGACGATTCGGTTCCAACCATTCTTCTCAAGCTCATGCAAGACAGGCTTTCAAGCGGAAGACCGCCAGCGCCCGAGCCGCGTGAAGCCCCGACTCGCAGAGACATTTCTGAGGCATTCAGCAACATAATGGTCACTTAATGTTGTCCATGGTTCAATTCTTTTCTTCTTGTTTTCATTTTCTTCTTCTTTTTTTGGCGTGTAATTACTTTTGTAATGCATGGGAAAAAGCATATGGGCGTTTGAAGGAATCACATGGCAAAACACTTGGCTGTAGTACTTGGCTGGACTGTGGTGGCAGCTGACGAGCAAATTGCAAGCGCATGAGCTGTTGCACAAGTAGCATGTCATGGCAATGGAATCATGAGGGGCATATATATACATTACAAGAAGTAGTGGCGGGGGCAAGATGTTGCTGTATTGGTCAAACTGTGTGTATTGTTGACAGCTGATACCACATGTCTAGATTTGAAGCAGGAGAATATCATTGGGCCGTGGCGCAGTTGGGCGGCAGGCTACCAGGCCGTTGATAGATGGAGCACCATGATGATGATTGGAGGCTGTGCATTGTTATTCCATGATTTTGGCATCTGCCTTTTGGGGCCGCTGGCCGAAAATGGTGCTGCCGACCCTGACCTCTGCGCTGCCCATGGCAATTGCACCCTCAAAGTCTTCGCTCATGCCCATGCTGAGTTCAAGGCGGTCGTGTTCCAAGCCAAGCTCAGTCGAGACCAAGTCGCGCTGCTCTTTGAGCAAGGCAAAGTCTTGATTGCCAGTTTCTGCCGTTGTTTCTCTACTTCGGGCAATGGCGCCAATCGTCATGAGGCCGAGAAGGCGCAGGCTGGGACACGAGTCCATGACGAAGCGGCATAGCTCGACAGTTTGGGCGCCGGGGGCACAGCCCGACTTGGAGTCTTCGCCCGACGTGTTGACTTGGACGTGGATGGAGAGGGGAGAGGCAGAGGGATTGGTGGCGAGGAGGGTGGCGCGCGAGCTATCTAATAATTGGGCCTTTTTGGCACTGTCGACGCTCGAGACGCAAAAGAGATTTGGAATTTTGGCGAGCGACTTGCAGCGGCCTACAAGGAGTTTAATTGCTTCTTAGTAGTGTCGGACATGAAGTGAGTGTTGTTGTTGGGGCTATACAAACCAGACTGTAAGCCGCCGATAAAGTGCCATTGAATACTCGAGGGCAGCAGCTCCGCCTTTTGGCCTAGTTCCTGGGCATAGTTTTCGCCAAAGTGCAGCTGGCGCGCAGGCTCTTGATGCAGAGCCAAAATATCATTGACCGGCTTGAGCTTGGACACGGCAACGAGGCGGACATGACGGCCGCTGGCCACGGCTGCAATGCGGTCTCTAACTAGAGTGAGTTGTGACATGAGCGCTTGCGCTCTCGATGGGTCGACGCGCATGTCGTCTTGGGCTTGGCTCATTTCCTGAGCTGCAGTGCTGTGAATGACGGGCGCCGACCTAGCAGGCCACTACTCTTGAGCGTTGGTTTTTACTAGTAAAACGTCATGAATGGCACATGAGTTGTGCGTGTGCCGCTATTCAAGGTTTTGTCAAGGTGAGCGGCGAGTAATAAGCCCTTTGGGATCACCGACTATGCCATGTAGCTGGAAAATTGTTAGTGGGCCTGTTGCGTCGGCACAACAAGGCGGATCATCCTCGGCATGCATTTTTAGACTTGACAGCTTCAACTTGTAGATGCAACCAATGCTGAGCGATCCAAAGAACCACGTCTAGTTGTTCAAGAGACGCTTTCAAGCACATTGTCCAACTGCTCGAAATCCAATCTCAGGCATGCCCGACGAGTCGGATGAGCAGTTGGCCAGCAGCAGTGCACTACTAACAGAGCCCAAACAGAGTGACAGCGACTATGCACCAAAATCAAGCCACACCTCAGACCCCTTTCTCCGAGACTTTCTCAACCCCAAGTTTGATGCGGCAAGCTACTTGAATGCGGCTCTGCCTCCACTTGCGCACAAGCCGAATGAAGCATCGCGATCCGAGGCTGTTTCGCTGGCCGAGCTGTCTGCTCAGGCCCAAACGCTGCTCTCACAGCTCAGCGTGCAGACAACGCGCCTCTCCAACACCTTGACCCAATTGACCGACGACATTTTGAAGAGCGGCAGCCGACTGGCCTACGAGGTGGAACTGCTACAAGGCGAGACGCTAAGCTTGGCAGAAACGTTGTACGAGAAACTACAAGATGACGTGGAAAAGTTTGTCCCAGGCGGCTTGCAGCCTGACAAGGACAATGTCCACGAGCAAGACAGCGGCGAGCACGACGTTGACGCCGACGATCCAGAATTCATCAAGCAGCTGCAGACGCTCTCGCTGGTGAGGACACGCCTCGACTCAGTCATCAAGACGTTTGGCGAGGCCATGGACTTTACATTTCCCCCCTCGGAGCTATCCGTCAGCTCTTCCTTCCTCTCCGTCTCGGCGCCGGAGCCCGGCTCGCAGCAGCAGAGCTCCGAGGAAAAAGGCCAACAGACTCTCAAGGAGCTGCGAGACGAAATCGCCCACTTGCTTGGCAATAGCGAGGATCCCGTGCAGGGCATAGAAGATGCAGCAAATCGCATCCAAGAGCTCAAGGAGCTGGCGAGCGTGTGGAAGGGAACAGCAGAGGAAAAGGGTAGGAATAAATTCATTGAGAGTCTGGCAAAAATGGTTGAGGACAGGCACCGCGATTTGCTGCGCGAGGTGGAACAGACGGCCAAGAGGGAGGGCAAGGCGGCGGCGGCGGCAGCAGCAGCAGCAGCAGATGGTGGTGGTGGTGCTGCTGCTTCTGCCCGGAGAGCAGCGGCTGGTGGGGCCAAGGAATCCATGGCGGAGTCATCGAGAGCGCAGCTGGGAGGCTTTGGCCTGTTGAGCCAGCTGCACAAGCTTCGCAGCGGGCTTTGAGAATGATGGTGATGATTTCTCGTGCTGCAGCCCCATTTTTTTTATCTGGGATGATGATGATGATGACGATGATGATGATGATGTTGATGATGGTGTCTCGCGCTGTAGCTCTTATGGTACATGTTGTACAGCTGGCCTGCTCTCAAGCATGGCTCTTACACACCAGCCTTGCGCATGCGTATTCGTACAAAGCTTATAGGCATGCACGAGACATGCATCAGGCGACAGTGCCAATGCATGACGCACTGTAGCGTCGGTTGCCTCACAATCACAGTTCAGCATCGCTTGTAGCAGGCGGTCAGCCCTGCCGCCGTCATTACCTAAGGTGGGCGGGCACATTACCCAGTAGTTACAAGTGCACCGCCTTTGTGCGTCTCTGGCCGCCTCGTCTGCATTCTCTCGCACACAATCAAGGTTCATGGCCGACTTGTTTTCTCTCTACCTCGTCCTCTCTTCTCTCCCTCCCTCTCCCCAGCTCCGTGCCTTGTCTTGTTAGCCTTTTCTACCCGCCACTGTGGCATCTGTGCAGTATTTAATCACGTCATGGCTGCTAGCGACGCCGTCAGTGTCTCGGTCCCGAGCACCAACGGCCGACTCGACGGACGCTCCCCTCTGCCCCCAGCACCATCTAAGCGTGATCGAAAGCGCCAGGCCGTCATGGAGCGCCTGGCCCACCTGCACGATAAGTTTCAGAGCGACAAGGACTCTGTCTATCGCGACCAGCTACAGCGCATTCAGTACGAACTAAATAGCATTCAAAATTTCGACGTCTACGCCTCGGATGCCTTTGAAAAGGCTGGCGAGCTCCAGAGGGACTATGGCCGGGTCATCGGCTCTCCCTACAAGGCTGAAAATGCTCGCACCATTGTAGACATGGCGGGCAAGCAGCTGCCCCAGTTTCTCTCCGACATTCAAGACTTGCTCGAGACGCGAGACTTCCAGCTCACGCGATCCAAGGTTGCTTCCCCCCAGCCACTGGTGCCCGAGCCGCTCTCTTTGCTGACAAGATCTGCCACAGGATGAATATGACCGCAAGGCCCTCGAGTACAAGAATACACATACGTTCAAGACGGAGACGGCCAAGCGAGAACACGAGGCACTAAACACGACGATGCGTGACCGCCTCATCAATCAACTCAATGTCAAGAAGAGCAGATTGACCAAGGAGAGAGAGGTTTTCGAGATATGCGAAACGAATGCCTTGCTCCTCAATCCTGCTCAATTCAGCTTGACCAATCCGGGCAGCCCGGGCGGTCACCCTGGGAAGCGGTCCACGCGGAATCGAAGGGAAGCCGACGATGGCCATGACTCGAGGAAGCGGAAGCGGAACGGCGATGAAGATGATGGATCTCCTGCCCCGACCCGCCGCGGACTTGATGTCAATGGAACTACACCTTACTGGCAGTCAGAAAAGGGCCGCAACGAGGTGCGCAAGCAGGGCGCTACCTATACAATTAACAACCTCTTCACGGACAAGGAATTGTCCATGAATTACAATACAGCTGCCTTGGCCTCGCATCACTTCATGGTGCGTCATCGTAACAATGTTCATAGTAACATTCCTGGCTCTCCCGAGGAAAGCGATGCAGGCAATGGAGACAGCAATGGGGCGGGAGCAGCCGACGCTCCAAATCACTCGGCACCCGCAATGGAGCGCCAAGTCTCGCATGCAACGAGGAGCACTCAGAGGGCTACTACCAACCAGAACCCTCTGGAAGACAAGTTGCTGGGAATCGAGGGCATCGGCACCTTTGAGCTGCCATCAAACCTTGACCTGATGCACGGCACCAGCGACAGCAGACCTATTATGCCATCATGCGTGCCCCTGCATTCGGTCAAGGCGGTGGTTCGAAACCCAGAATTCAAAACGAGGCCCTTGAGTGTAGAAGAAGCGGGAGCCGACCTGCAGTTGATGAAGACGCTACAGCAGTATGACGCCACTCGCAAGCCAGGTAGCCATTTGGATAACCCAAAGGGTTTTCGCAAAACTCTGGAGGCGGTTGCGGTGCCATATACCTCTGCTAGCTACGTCGCCCTCAAGTCTATTCCTCGCCAAAACCCCAGTGTTTTTGAGGAATCACTTGCCGGGGGCGCTGCACAGAGCAACGTGCGCGAGCAGACAAGCCCAAACAGACGGGGCAACTTGATTCGCAACGCTGCTCCGCCCATGAGTAGGCAGAGCAGCGCCGGAGGGGTGGCAATGAGCCGGCAGGGAACTGCGCAGAGCAACCGGGGAAAGGTGCGCAAAGGCTGAAGGGGGTGGCTTTGCTTTGTTCCGTTTGGGTTCTTTCCCTTTATAGTTTTCTATCTGTAGGATCAGCGCGGCGTTGGTTGCTATTACTAATGCTTTGGAAGCTTGACTCGAGACAGCAAGCATTTATTTATTCCACGAAACTTCATGAAATGAAGTCAGGATTACAAGAGGGACTATTTGGACCTTGGTGTGTTTGTCGATGCGCATCTATTTTGTGCTTGGCCCTCTTTTCTCTTTAGTAGTAGTAGTACCTAAGTAGTAGTAGTATCGCTACCCATGACTTTTTTTTTATACATCAGTGCTTAATGAACAGTGACTTGTGGCCTGCTTTGATTGGCTAAATGCTACCGCTATATAAAGCGAGTCGCTATTGAACGCTTGTGGGTTTGCAGTTGTAAAGTGTCACTTTATAAACATAAAACATGTTAGACTTTAATTAGTAGGATGATTGACACCCTGTCACATTACTCAAAGTTTACAGATATG
The DNA here is from genome assembly GCA_002591415.1 of Ophiocordyceps australis. Taxonomy (NCBI): domain Eukaryota; kingdom Fungi; phylum Ascomycota; class Sordariomycetes; order Hypocreales; family Ophiocordycipitaceae; genus Ophiocordyceps; species Ophiocordyceps australis. Next base: position 240,497 of record NJET01000006.1, on the reverse strand, counting down.
TGTGCCTGGTGTATGGTAGGCAAAGTTTGTTATTTGTTTAAATATCTATGTAATGTATTTAAATGACAGACCCAGCACGTTGGACAATTCACACAATACTCAACTGCCCTTTTAACCATTCATGTCACTTTGGGGCTAAAAACCAAGGCACGCACTTCAATGCTGTGTCGAGGCTCAGCATCAGGTCTTGTGTTTGGGTGATTAAAGGCGGTATGGGGAGCTCTGCCGCCAATATGAGAAGTGGGCTCGAGGGATTCGCTATCGAAGCACTCAAGCAAGATGCGCTCAGTGGGCATAATGCCGCTTAGATAGTACCATTTCTGCTTTGGGTTAAACTTGATGGCCGCCGTTTCGCCGCGGTAACCGTTTTGGTAACGGTGCTCAATGGGAACGACGTCGTCGTGGTGCAAAGACGAGGTAGAAGCAAAGCCGAGAGGAGAAGATTCTACAGGGCCATTGTTGAGAGATCGCCAAACATTGATTATCCGGTAGCGGCCGGCCAGAAGAGCATCTGCCTCATCGGTAGAGAAGTAGCGGCGGACGCGCTTTTCAGTCGAGGCAGCGGTCTGGTCAATGTGGACCCGGGATACCGGACGGCGGGGAGAGTTGGGGTCGTCGCGACGCACAGTGTGGTCAAATAAGTGGACCTTGGTGATGCCGGGGACGGCGTCGCGAAGGACTTGCTCAACGTGGGGGTAATAATGCTGGCGGATCGAGTCGTCGTCGGCAAAGTCGGCCGGTGGTAAAGGGGGCATGTCGGAAAGGATTGCAAAGGCGTCATGGTCAAGGGAAAAGTCGGAAAAGTGGGTACGAATATCATGGAGGGTTACGTCGTGGGGTTCTTCAGAGTAGTTGCAAAGTGGTTGGCCAGGTGAGGGATCAACGTTGTTGAAAGGCTTGGCACTTGGATCCGAAGGAGCACGGCTAAAGAAGTTGAGAGAGGCGACAATGTCACCACGTGGAACAATAGCCATGATGGTGCGACGGTGCGGCCAACTTTATTTGGTAGGGCTGCCCATAGAGCTTCTTTTAGAGTGGAACCTGTGCATTGACAAAACCGAGGACGAGTCAGCCCTATTTATACACATTTTCCCATCGAGATGGCGATGGCGGCAGATTTGAAATCAGCGTGGCATTTGAGCTGCTGACCAAGGCAAAACGGGCAAAGGAAGGGGGGGGCGAGGGGATGGCGTGCTTAGCCGTAGTGCAGATGCAAACACGGAGCGAGGAGCCTAGCGAGCGTCGGGGCAAACAATATACTGGTTTGTCACTGGCAGGACCATGACATGGCGGGCAGGAGGGGAGCTGGTGAGGAGTGTTGTCAGATTGTTGCTGCCAGGTCCTTGCTGTCAGATTGTTGTTTTCAGAGGGCCTTGTTGGGCCCCAGGCAAAACCAGGGCAAAAAGGAGCAAAGACAGTTGCAGTGGCCGTCGTACGTTTTCGGTCCCGGCCGTGCTCGGACTTTGGGCGCCCAAGGAGCCTAATGACTAAAAAGAATAATGCCAATCTGGGTAGGCAATTCGACAGTAATGTGCTAGCGGCGGAATTATTGTGCAGAGGTGCAAGCCTGCATCCAGACCCTGCTCATTGTCCCATTTGACCGACTCAGCCCTGGACTGGCGACAGAGTGCAAAGAGGCCCAGCAGACGCACTGTGTGTGTTGCGGTGCTGGGCCGGCGGCGAGACAGTGCCGCGCCAGTGGGCCATCTGCCGCGCGCCTCCTCCACCAAGGGTGCTCTGGGGAGCTACTACTACCACTCTTAACTAGCTGTGCTTGCCCAGTCCAAAATTCCGCAATAGCTTACAGCCTCGGACGCTTTGCTCTCTCCAACTCTGTCCTGCCAGTCCAATTCGCCCAGAATTCGCCCAGAATTCCTCCCATGCACAATTCCAAGCACAGTTTGCATGGAGGCGCTCTGGGGGTGAGACAGAACGAAGCAAGCCGATAGGTGGTGGTATCCTGGCTCGACTTTTTTTTTTCCTTCCTCGTTCCCCTGCCCAGTACGAATGCCACGCGTATTCTCTGTCAGTTCCGCACTTGCCGGCCTTGCTCCACACGGCCGCCATTCAGTCTTTTTTAAAATCATGCTCGCCACACTCCCAGATCGCCATGTCACGGCCGACAACATTGAGGAGGCCTATGTGCGCTTCATCTTTTACTGCAACCCCGCAGTCTCACCAGCCTCGGACACGGCAACGCTGCGCGAGGGCTTCCGCAATCCGCCTCGCAGCGGAGGCAGGACCTTTCATCCCTATACCGTCTATGAGCTGGTGCGCAGATTTTATGCCAAGGACATCAAGACGTGGACCGAGTTGACAACCACTCTTGGTGTTGAGCCGCCAGATCCCTCCAAGGACGAGAGTGCTCAAAAGATATCTCAGTACGGCGTCCGCCTCAAGGTGAGTCTTGAGGGGAAAGGCCTTTGTATCATTTTGGGCTCCGTCACTGCTGACACCCGGCTGGCTCTAGAAATGGATGAATTCGATGCATGTCAGGGCCTTTTTCGAGTATCTCATGGACATGCCCAATGACTACTGGACCAAGGTTCCCTCAGATCCTAACCCCATTGCATGTCCTGTCCGCGATGGCGTGGCCGTTGAGGATGACATGGCTCTGCGAGCACTCATACCGCACATTCGGCCCAAGAGGGGGAGGAAACGACCGGAGCCCGATGACGGAGCCTTTTCTCCTTCCAAACGGCATGGCCTCTTGCCGTCTCTGGTGAGCAATCCAGACTACCGACAGGGGCTGCAGCCATGGTCGGCTCATCCATCTAGCCGGCCGACTGCTTGGACACCAGGCGACAACCTTGCCACTTCCACTGCTCGCTGGCCTCATTCGGCCGTGACTCCATCAAGTAGGGGCAGTTTCTGGGACGACGCGCTCGAGTCGCCTTGTTCCGCGGCGCCTTTACATGCCAAGCACGCTCGAGTGAGGCGAGGCGCAAAGAATGTCTCGTCAGCCTGGAAGCCAGGCGGCCTCGATGGGGGTGCTAAGCCTCGCGGCCGACCTCCTATACCCCGTTCCTCTTTGGATGACTCACATGCTGCCCCTCAGCCTTGGACGCCTATCCAAGAGACGAGGGCTTCGAGTGCAAGCCATTCCCTCCCCCATGTCCGCGACCAGAATAGCCCTGAGCTGGGCCATTCTCCGCAGCAAGGCTACTTGCCCCCAAGCAGCCACTCTGGCCCTACTTCAGTACCGCCGGACCTTTCACAAAGACACAGCTCCCACGACTCAAATCGGCTTCCCAGGCCCAACATATCGCTGCAGGTACCCGAGAGACTTGGCGGCTCAGTGCGGCTGGCTACACCCCCCACGCCCCCGACATGGACACGGCACCACGAGCGGACAGAGCCTGCCGCCAATTGCCACACTAGAAGCGACTGCAGTAACTACGCCAAGACGCAGCAGCATGTTCCACCGCCCGAGCAGCACGCCCCTGATGGCTGGCAGCGATATGCAAAGGAAGCAACCGACGCCTACGAGCAAGCTACCAATGTGCCTAGCAATGGCTGCGACAAGCCAGAACACATTCCCCAGTACTATTTTGAAAAGATTGACGACCGCACAAACGTGGACACGCTCGTTTCCTACTTTGTCCGTTCAATGAGCGACTCGGAATGGATCGACCACGAGGGCAACCCAGACGAGCCGTCAACGGTGGAGGAGTCGACGGCGCTTGTCAATGCCATGCTGGAAAACATGTTCAAGACGGCAACGTCGCCGCAGGCCTTTCTCATCAACCTGGCCGCTCTTGCGGGCTCCATGACGCTCGTGACGGCGCGTCCCAAGTGTATCCGCATGGGCAAAAAGGGCGATGCCAACATGTACAAGTGCGACTGGGAGTACCGCTTTGGGCATGTCAAGTGCCGCTTCACCATGACACAAGACGTGCCGTGCTCCATGTGGTGCAAGGGCAACAGGTCGGGAGACCATTTTGACGGCGTGAGTGCTGCGTCGGAAGTGGATAGGCTGCAGCGAGATGCTGGCCTCGAGGGCAAGGGGCAAGAAGAGTCGCCTCTCTCGGCTGCCGATTGGAAGCGAAAATACCGCGCACTGGTGGACGAGGTTGAAAAACGAAACAGGGAACTGGCGAATCTGCGGGGCAGCGTCATGAAATGTTTAGGGCGGGAGTGGATGGCGCCGTCGTGAAGAGTCGAGTGGAGCAAGATGGGATTTTTTTTCCTTCTTTTTTTTTCTTTTTTCGCGGGGCTGTTTTGGGATTGCTTCCAAGTGGTGCTGAAAGTAATTTCTACTTGTTTGATTGCATGGGCATATTTGCCTGGTATCTGTTGCGTGGCATCTTGATATTTTATCTGGGGAGGGTGGCATGGGTCGCTTGCTGGCGTCTTTTGACATTTTTCTTGCTTTCTTTTGTCTATACTTTAGCCCTGTTGTGCAAGCAGACTCGAGGCGTCGTGGGAGAGCTTGATGACATGCATAGGTATGAAGGGGTGTATACTATTTAGCCACGGGCAGAGACGTTTGGCGCACAAGAGGCCGGCTATTGCAGGAGAGCATGTATTGCCTATGCTATATGGCGAGCGCGAGCGCGTTTGTGTAAGAGCAAGCTGAAGTCTATTGGAGCCTTTGCAATGTACGATTAGCAGCAGATATTCACAAAATGGACACTAGTGATGGTCTAAAGAAGAATTGAGGGTGAAGCATGACGAGAGATTATGAACAAATCCATATTGGGCGGAATAGGATAAGCACTTGTCTTCAAGGCTGCACCACTAGGTGTGCAAGACTAGCAAAAAGTAGCAAAAAAATTTGTTTTGGGTAAATGGGTCATTTGTGTTGGACAAAACAAGGCGCGTTCTTACTACAAGATTTGTACCGGACAAGAGAGGAAGAGCAATTTTTGGAGTAGACTGGAGGAAACAAGACGATCAAGGCAGACGCGAATAAGGAAGCAAAAGCCAAGACGAGCGGCAGGCAGAGAGGCGGATGGCGTCGGGCAGGCAACAAGCATGGTATGCAGCCGCTGTCGTCACAAGGGGGGGTGTCGGATGGCCATGGGCCCATCATGTAGCGCTTACATGCGTTGCTTGGCGCGGCGAGGGTGAGTACATGTGATGGGAGCGTGTGCATGTAGATGATGAGGGATAAGCTTGTTGTGGAGGGTCAAGAGAGGGTGAGGGTGGCGAATTGGGATGTGACGGCGCGGTGGAGAAGACGCAAGTTGGGGTAGAGATGAGGCTCAAGGATATGGGCAGCTGTGCGTATAAAGGACCTAGTTTGCTGCGTCGAGTTTATTAGTGGTAGTGGTGGCAGTACGAGGTGGTTGATGAATCAATGTAAGTGTGCTTAAAGGTATGTATCAAGTGTGCCTAATCTACAACTCGGAGTTGTCTTGTGCCTAAATTATAACGCAACGTGTCTGAATTATAGCCCAGTGTGTCGGTCGCTTGTGTCGAATTTATATAGCCCAGTGTCAACGACGCGACAGTCTTTGACAAGGCAGAGAATAAACAATTGAAGCCCCCCCCCCTCTCCCCCGAATTGCACACCTTTTTTCTCACGGCACGTGGCCATGGACAGGAGTGACAATTTAAATGCAGTCGTCTGCTACTGAATGGGCCATTTGCTGGTCGAGGCCCGGCTCCAGGTGGACGGAGCGGAGGAGAGGAGCCAACAAGCTCTACTGCGGATACCTGGGCAATACAAGACGAGCTGCTGGACTGCTGCTATAGGGGACTGCGAGCTGCTGGACTACTGCTATAGGGGACTGCGAGCTGCTGGACTGCTGCTATAGGGGACTGCGGGAACTGGAGCGGACGTGGCTTGCGGGTAACTCTGGCGTATCGGGTACACTGTGCCGCCTGTTGCCGGCCGTAAGCAAAAGCAGGGGGCGGGCTTTTCCCCCGTGCCATGCCGCCTGTGGCAGCTGCAGGTAGGCCGAGCCGTCACTCTACTAACAAGTACAAGGATGTGTAACTCGGTATGCCCATGGCACTACTGGTACTACATTGCATGCACCGCGAGGTACGGTACAGTAATGTTAGTAATACCGGCAACACCTCATTGTCGGACAAGTACAGGCCATAGTTGTGCAGTTATTCAACTGCAAACAGATATCCGAAGACTTGCGTGCCTCTTGCATGTCTCCCCCGATGACTGCTTTGCTTTCTTTGTTTCGGTTGGCTCAGCGGCTTCTCTGCCTGGGGAGAAGTCTGCTTGCCCCAGCCCCCCTCCCCTTGCCCCCCTCCAGCTCGTGGCCTTTTGCCAACCAACAGTGCCTGCTAGTGGCCAATTCGCCCATTGACGACAAGACAGCAACACACGAGCTGAAAAGCTTGCCCCGGCGTCAGCATGTCGTCTTCACTCGTAGACGTGTTGGACACCGACCATGGAGCGCCACCATCTCTTGGTCCGCGTCTATTATTACTTGTGCTCCAAGGGTCAGCGGCCGTTATGGATGGCCCACCATGTGCTATTCTTCCCCCCTCCCCTTGCCCTTTGTTCGACTGGCTCGACACCCAAAGTCGCATCTCACGCTCAAGTCGTGGTCAATCTGCTTCCCCGTCCTTCTCCAAACTCACCCTCTTGAAACTGCTCAGCCACTTGTCGTCTTGATCTTGTCGTCCCACCCCGCCCAATCTATTCGTAGCCTTGCGGCAAAGCCGTCTGGGTTGGTCCGTCTCTGCTCCGCCTTGTCCACTACGGCGCCTCTTGCTCGGGTGCCGACGCCCGTCTTGGTCCCGTTTTCGCGGCCCGGCTTTGCCTGCGGCTCGCTACCTCGGCGTCATCATGGCCTCGGGCAGTGGACTGGAGGAAATCACTAGGTAAGAAGGCCTTGCGTAGCTCCCATTCACCATGGTCCTTGGTGCTTCTTGTCCACCATGGCTATTGCAAGTACACTACACTGCGTCCTCTTGTTGACGCTGGCATGAGCCCTTGGTGGCCACTGTGACTCACCTTGTCTGCTGTGTAGCATCTCCAACACGGTCCGGGGCTCGTCGTCTCCCAGTACAAACCCTCGCCACTCCGGCTCTGAAGCATTCGTTGATATCAATGCCAACACGGAAGCCAGGTATGCTCGTATGCTCACCACGCCAAGACTTGTCTTTTTCGTTGACGCTTCCTTTTCCTCCCCTCCAGAATCCAAAATCCCCTGGTCGGTATCTCGCGGAGAAGTCTGTTTGCCCAAGTCGACGACTTTTGTCGCAGCAAAGGCCTTGAGCAGCATCGCCAAATCATACGCAAAGGCGCTCTTGTCGCTCAATACGGCAGGGACTATGATGCCATTGAGGCTGACAAGGATCTCAGCGATGACGAAAAGGAGTCGCTTCACAATGAAGTCCTTCACAAATGGCGCGTTCCCAAAGCTCTCTACCTCACCATCATCACCTGTTCTATTGGGGCCGCTGTCCAGGGCTGGGACCAGACGGGGTCCAATGCAGCAAACTTGACCTTTCGCAACGCCTTTGAGCTTGGAGAGGATCTTCGCGGTCAATTCATTCTCGGCCTCATCAACTCGGCTCCTTATTTTGGTGTTGCCTTGCTGGGGTGCTGGTTGTCCGATCCTCTGAATAATCAGCTGGGAAGACGCGGCACCATTTTCGTTTCCGCCAATCTTTGCTTGTGGCCGGTACTGGGGAGTGCCTTTTGTAGGACCTGGCAGCAGCTCTTTGCCTGCCGTCTTGTGTTGGGCATTGGAATGGGAAGCAAAGCCTCCACTAGTAAGTGTAACTGCATAGCCCGGTGTCGACTTGCTAACGCGTTGGCTCTAGTACCTATATATGCAGCCGAGAGCTCCCCAGCCCCTATACGTGGTGCCATGGTCATGAGCTGGCAACTATGGACGGCCTTTGGCATCTTTCTCGGCAACTCGGCCAACTTGGTGGCCAACAAGATTGGAGGAGACGCCTGGAGGTACCAGCTTGGCTCTGCCATTATTCCTGCAGTGCCACTTGCCCTGCTCATCTACTTTTGCCCCGAGTCGCCGCGTTGGTACATAAAGAATGATCGGTATCCCGACGCCTTTAGATCGCTGCTGCGGTTACGCAACAATCCCTTGCAGGCAGCAAGAGACTTGTATGCCATTCATGCGCAGCTTGAAGTGGAACACAAGTTTATCAAACGCGGCAACTATCTGGACCGCTTTGTCGAGCTCTTTACTGTCCCCCGTATCCGACGCGCAACGCTTGGGGCCTTTACCGTCATGATTGCCCAGCAAATGTGCGGCATCAACATTATTGCCTTTTATTCATCAACCGTCTTCAACGCTGCTGGAGCCAAAGAAACACAGGCTCTGCTGGCTTCATGGGGGTTTGGCCTTATAAACTTTGTTTTTGCCTGGCCGGCTATCTGGGCAATTGACACGTTTGGAAGACGGTCATTGCTGCTCTTTACCTTTCCACAAATGGCTTGGACCTTGCTTGCTGCAGGATTGTGCACTTTGATTCCTGGAGAAGGAAGCAAGGGCCACATTGCTCCCGTTGCCATCTTCATCTATCTCTTTGCCGCCTTTTACTCGCCTGGAGAGGGACCGGTGCCCTATGCCTACTCTGCCGAAGTTTTCCCCCTCTCACACCGCGAGGTGGGCATGTCGTTTTCTGTTGCGATTTGCTTATTCTGGGCAGGAGTGCTGTCTGTCACATATCCCTTGATGCTGAAACAACTGGGCGTGGCTGGGTCTTTTGGCCTATACTCGGTCCTCAACCTTGTGGCTCTCATTATGATTTTCCTCTGGGTGCCCGAGACGAAACAGCGGAGTCTGGAAGAACTCGACTACATTTTTGGAGTGCCCACCAGAGACTTTATGAAGTACCAGGTGACCGAGGCACTGCCTTGGTGGTTTAAACGATGGGTTTTCTGGCAAAAGGACGCCAAACTGAAACCTCTCTACAAGCCTACCGAGCTGTATCCGCAGGACAGCCGCGGACATGACGTTTTGCTGGAAACCGAAGGAAGGGAGCCTGAAATGGTGAGCCACAGCTATGAAAATGACAAGTCCATGGTGGAGCTTAAGCACATTACTGGGCTTTCATCAAGAACTGTGGCGCAGGCATACTTGGCTCCTGAGCGATCAACATCTCGATGATGAGGCGTTCGGCTTTGAAGCTGGTGCGAGAAGTCATGTTTAAGGGTTTGAGATGGGAAGAAGAATTGTATGATACCACTGCGAGGAGTTGTGGTGTCCTTTTTGCACATGTGTGTGTGCTGTGGTATTACTTGTTTTGAATAATGGAATATGCGCAATGCTCAATGACTTTTCCCTTTTTTTTTCTCTCAGGTGTGCATTGATAATTGTTTTCTGGCCAAGGCTACGAGGTGGACATGACGAGACACTGTTGTTGGCCAATGTCGTCACCGCAAAAGGTGAGGGGTTGCAGAGGCGATTGCTACGAGTTGAAGATGGTTTGATGACGTGTTGAGGGTAGCAGCGGTCCACTACAACTGAGGTTGGCCAAGTGTCAGCGGCTGGACGTGCGCAACAAGTCACGGTTCGTGCGCTGTTTCTTCCCTTTTTGGCATCTTTTATTCTTTTATTCTGTTATTTTTTATTTTTTATTTTTTATTTTTATTTTCACTATTTTTATTATGTTCTAACAGAGGGGCACGGCAGCAGTGCCCAACAAGGCCGAAGCAGAAATGCATGGATGGAAAGAAGTGGTGAATGCCTGATTATGGCTGGTGATTGCATGAGCATGACTACGGAGACGCCGAGCCAACAATGCAAAAAATGCCGTTTTCTGCGACAACGAGACTCGAAACCATGCAGAAAAAGCAGCAAGTTGGCAATTGCACGAGACCCGAATGTTTGTTATGAATGCACGAGAATGAGTCTGTCATGCCAAGAGATGAATAGATGGCTTCTATAATGCAGGAGCGCTGGGTTTGCGATACAAGGAAATGGACATGTGTTGAAACAGAAGCGTCAAGTTTGCAGTGGAAAAGGAGACGGACATGATTTGCAAACACAAAAGGAACAAGGGTGCGAGGAAAGGAGATCGAGATGATGTGGCAAGGCAGAAGCAAACAAGACTCTAGGAGATGGACATGATTGGAGAGGCAGAGGCAACACGTATGCGATAGGGAGACCAAAAGATGACTTGGCACAACAAAAAGCAACAAGGCTTTTCTGGATACGAAAAGACGGCGATTATTTTGGGACTAGCAAGCCGTTCAAAAAGCTTGCAGAGTTTGCCGACCCGCCCGTGTTTTGAGCAGGGAGAGGGACCGACCGGTAGTGGCGCCACCAGTCGGCAGAGGCATCCGCCCGCATCAACAAGTCTAGATTAGTCTGGTGTGCAAAAGATTTGACGCTATATATATACACAAGTTGGTAATCATGGCAGTATTGCTGTTTAGGGCAAAAAGGTGGGATTGCGAGCATGGAAAAAGAGTTGCAGTGCAGTCCATGCAAAGACAGCCAACGACGGGGAACACAGGATCTGGCTGCGACGTCGATCCAGGTACGTAAAGTGTCATTTATGCCGTGTCTTTTTTTGACCCGTCGTTAATTCTCCCAACCAAAGCCATAGACGAAAAAAAAAGACAAGGAAAACGAACCAATTAATCCCATGTTTGTGTGCCAAGTTGAAACGGCTTTGGACGCTCCTGAATCTTTGCTCCCCTGAAGCTTCTGGCGGCTCGTCAGGGGCTGTCTGTGCTAAACGGGGTACGTATCGCGACTAGGACTTTGGACGGCCTTGACTCGCCCAGGCGAAAGCTCTAGTGGACCCTGACAGGCGACGCCTCCCCTGAAAGGAAAAAAGCCAGTGCGGGCAAGGGCAGAGTCTGTGCTGGGCAAAAGTGTACTTATGCAAAGTTACAGGGACAAGCCCCAGGCACCATGAGCTAATTGGGGGAGACACGCGCCCGTGTTCCACCTGCATCTCCACTCTCCTCGTTTTTTTTCTTCCGGCGGCGACAAGGAGCAGAGGTTGCAAGGCTTCTTCATCCACCACAACATTCTTTTTCGCCCCTTTGTCTTGTTGTTTCGCGTCGTTGGCCTTTGTTCACTTGTTCCTTTTTTTTTTCCTCGGCGTTTCCGCGCCCCTCGCTCCCTCTTGTCTTCCTATCCACGAAATCCACGAAACCGCCGCGCATAGACTGGCCTGCGTCTCATGGTCGGCTGGGCACGGCAATTGGCCAGTCCTTTACTGGAGCAGGTCTTCAGAAGCTCTCCCAACTAGGGCTTGGTCTGCAACTGCAGATTGTTGGTTTCATCGCCGCCGCCTATCCATTCTTAATCCTTAGCAAGCAACCCTGGTCCACTCGAGGCACAGCCGGGTGACGGAGCCAGCGCCGTCGTCCGTCTTGGTCCACTGCATCTTCATCTCATGTCAAGTCGCCATCTCTCGCGTTCCTCCTCAGGCTTTGTCCAGCTTTCAGGCGGTCCGTCAAACGAAATGTCTGAAAACGGCATTCCTCTGACAAAGGTCAGGAGCAACGCTTCCATTACTGGCGCGCGCAAGCCTATTCCTGGCAGCTTTGAGTCGTCGCTCGGCAATGAAAAGGGCAGTCTGCACAGTCGCCATGCCGGCCGACGGAGAAGGTATGGCGAAGGCCTTGGCCGCACCGGCACTGGTGGCTCCGATGTTGTCAGCGTCAACGCCATGGGCCGCCTGTATGCCAAGATTGTTGGCTTCTCCGTCGTTACGCGATACATGGTTTATGTTGTTCCCATTGGCCTCTTGCTGGCTGTGCCGCTCATTGTCCTGGCCATTTTTGACCACAAGAATGATGTCCCCGTTGGCAAGAAGAAGACGGAGACGGATGCTGGAACCCAGATTATCCCAGGCCCGCCGCTCTTCTTGCTCTTTTTGTGGTTTGAAATCACTTGGCTCTCTCTGTGGGCTGCCAAAATCGCCGCCTGGTTCCTGCCAAAGGCCTTTACCTTTTTCAGCGGCATCGTGAGCATGGGCGTTCGCAAATATGCCACGGTTCTCAGCAACCTAACCATTCCCCTCTCACTCTTCTTTTCTGCCTTGGCTTCGTGGCTCACGTTTAAGAACCTCTTTGTCGACGCCGTCAACAACAAAATCACCTGGGTCGTTACCATTGAGCGCATTCTCGGAGCCCTCTTCGTCTCGTCGGCTGTTTTGCTGGGCGAAAAGGCCATTGTCCAGTTGATTGGCGTCACATATCATCAGCGCTCCTTTGCCAACCGCATCAAGGCCTCAAAGCGCGAAGTTCACCTGCTTGGCCTCTTGTACGACGCTTCCCGAACCATTTTCCCCATGTACTGTCAAGAATTTGCCGACGAGGACCACATCATCAATGACAGCATCGAGATTATGCTGGGGAGCAAGGCTGGACGCAAGGCTGCTGGTGCAGCTACTCCAATGAAGATTATTGGTGATGTTGGTCGCTTGGGAGACAAGGTTACCTCTGCATTTGGCAACTTTGCCCAAGAAATCACGGGCAAACAAGTCTTCAACCCCAATTCGGCTCACTCGATTGTCCTGGAGGCCTTGGAGAAGCGATTGTCGTCGGAGGCTCTGGGCAGGCGCATTTGGATGTCGTTTGTGCTTGAGGGCAAGGAGGCGCTCTACCTGGAAGATTTTCAAGAGGTGCTTGGCCCCGACTACAAGGACGAAGCTGAGGAAGCCTTCAACGCCATTGACAACGACATGAATGGTGACATTAGTCTGGATGAAATGGTGCGCAAAGTGGTGGAAGTTGGCACTGAGCGCAAGGCTATTGGTGAGGGAATGAAGGACATTGGCCAGGCCTTGCGGGTCTTTGACAAGGTTTTGCTCTTTGTTGTCTTTCTAATTGTCATCTTCATCTTTCGTAAGTCGTGTCATGCGGTTTTGGCCTTGAAGCTGATGATGCAAGTGCTAACGACTATTGGACAGTCTTCTTCTTCAACAGCAATGTTCTTACTACCGTGGCCAGCGCCGGCACGGCTCTCTTGTCTCTGTCCTTTGTCTTTGCTGTGACGACGCAAGAGTTTCTCGGTTCTTGCATTTTCTTGTTTGTCAAGCATCCCTATGACGTTGGAGACCGAGTCGATATTAGCGATACCAAGATGGTGGTGGACAGAATATCTTTGCTCTACACAGTATTTACTCGCATAGACTATATGCAGGTGGTTCAGGTAAGCTTTTTTGCATGCCCAAGCAAGCGCCTTGAATGCGCCTCGGCTGACAGACTTGGCACAGGTGCCCAATATTCAGCTCAATACGCTGTGGATCGAAAATGTCTCTCGCAGCAAGGCCATGGTGGAGACGATTGAGCTCGACGTTTCCTATGATACCACTTTTGAAGACATTGAACTGCTTCGCAGCGAAATGGAGAGCTTTGTCCGCGCACCAGAAAATTCGCGCGACTTCCAGCCCGACTTCAACATTAGCGTGGGCGGCGTGGGCGATCTCGACAAGATGACGCTGTACATTAGCATCAAGCACAAGTCGAATTGGCACAATGAAAAGGTGCGGTCCAAGCGCAGGTCTAAGTTTATGTGCGCTCTGGCTCTCGCGCTCAAGAAGATTCCCATGTACGGCCCGGGCGGCGGCAGCGAAGCTCTTGGCGGGCCAACGAACCCTACATACTCTGTGGCCGTTTCCAATGACTTTGCTTCTTCGGCTCGCGACGATGCCTCCAAGAAGAAGGATGCGGCCCGCATGGTGCCCACCAAGGACAACCAAACAGAAGAAGAGATTCGTCAAGCCGAAAAGCAAGCCATTGCTGACTTGGTTGCACGTCCGACTGCTGTTGAAACGGAGCCGCTCTGGGGCGGACATGATGCTGAAGGCCAGAGCGGTCCCCAGCGCTCAGCGTCGGTTGACACGCGCCGGTCGCACGAGATGGAACTGCGCTCGCAGCTTCTCAAGCGTTCGAGCACGCGAGGCCGAAGGAAGGCTGGAGAGACCCTGCAGCATCATGCGACCCACGAAAGCAGCGCAGGAGCCAGCTCGGCATATGCGCAGAGACTGGAGACGTTTGACGAGGAGGCACAGACGGATATGCCGTCGTCATACTATGGCGTGCATCATGTTGGCGAGGAAGAGGTGCAAGGCCTACATGCCAATGCATCGCGGCGCGATCACCGTCGTGGGCATAGCTTGTCTTCAAGGGGAGTGTCGCCAGACTTGCGCTAAGAAGGAGGAGAAGGGAGAGGTGGGGAAATGGAGAGGTAAAATGAGGGTTGCATGGCATCGAGGGGGGTCATGTGAGCGTGTATCAAATTGTTGCTATGATGCAGTTTGGGATTTGGTGGCGTAAGCGCTCTTTATAATGTGAGGCTGTGCCGACATGATGCGATTTGGCTCAAGACGGTCTGGCTGGGGTATAGGCTCTGGAAGAATAAGACCAAGGAAAATGTTGTATTGATGTAGGATTTTTTTAAAAAAAAAATTCTTTTACAAGGAAAAAAAAAGATGAGGGCAAAGAAGGTGAGGGAATTTGATACGGAATTGAGTCCTTGGTTGGTCTCGTCATCTGTTTTTTTGACTATAAAGTACAGCTAGCAGACATGCTCTGGGGCAGCAGCAACCGAACCATCTTTTGGACCGAGATCCGTCTTGAGGACACGACCAAAGAGCTCGAGCAAAATCTCAAAGCAAACCTTTGTAATGGCGGGATCATAGCGCCCCTTGCTAAGCTCGTCGCGGATAAAGGCATGCTGGGCCCAGGCAAACTCGTGGAAGCTAAAGACGGCGCGAGCGTCGCGGAGTTTTGAGCGGATGAGGTCGCGGCCGGCGTCGGGGACATGAGTGTCCTTGATGCCGAAGATGAGGGCGACTTCGGCCGACAAGGCGTCGAAGCGATCGAGGGTATGGGCGGAGGAGGAAGGGGAAGGGGGCCCGAGGGAGCGGGAGTGGATGTCGGTTGGAAAGTAGGAGACGCAGGCTGAGATGCGGGGGTCGAGCTGGATGGGGTGAGGAGATGTGTGAGTATGAGTGGAAATGGGGGAGAATGTGTGTGAGGAGGTGTTGGGGTGGATGAGAAGAGTTGGAACAAGGGAGAGAATGAGAGAAGAAAAGGGTGTGAGTGAAGAGGGAAGAGAGTTGAGAGAAGAAGAGAGTGTGGATGAAAAGAAGAGAGGCGAGAAAAGAATAGAGTGTTTGGGGAAAGGAGAGGCTTACGGCGGCTCGGACGGCGAGGTGACCGCCTAGACACATGCCTGTTGAGCCAATGAGGCCGGTGCAGGTGTCAAGCGAGAGGAGCAGGTCAACAGTGGCGTGCGAATCTGCGTCATAAGACTCGAGGGTCTGTAAGACGAGGTTAGTTGGAGATGCAGTAGAGGACAAATACAAGTGTTGACAAGTGGAAAACTGTGAGCGTTAGTGTAGAGGGAAATGTAGATGTAGTAAAAGAGTTGGAGGCCACCTTTTCAACTTTAAACTTGTTGCCGCGATCCGTGTCGGCAGCGTCGTAGAGCAAGGGCTCCGGGCCGACAAAGTCGTGGTAAGAAGACGGCGCGGCGACAATGTAGCCGTGGCCGGCGATTTGGCGCGCAAAGCGAGCCACTGGGCCCGTGACTGCATTTATCCCAAAGTTGCTCTTGTTAGCTGATCAATGTCTTGACAAGGGCATTATCAAGATTATATAAATGCACAATAAGTTTTTTATAAAACTCAATCACTATTCAAAACGTGGCAAGTAAAGTACCTTGATAAATTTCACTAAAGAGACAGACCCCGGGAAAGCGTCTATGATGGGGGTGAGCATCACGAAGAGCAAGTGGCTTTGGGCTATATTTTGAGCCCTACGCTTTAGGGTAGCCGGGAACAGTGGGGTGGAAGAGGAATATGCCTGTACGAGTGAGTAAAAATGTGCGGGACAATAGGGAGATGGAGCATACGCATGGAGCTATTCTTATTGTTGGCCGACGTGGGCACATCGACATGAGATTCCTTGATGAGCATCTTGACAGAGAAGAGTTGAATTCCTGGTCGAGCGTGTATTCAAGGTGTGTGTATGAAGAGGCTCGAGGACTCGGGGGGAAGAGAGCTGGATGCGATGCTGTTGGCATTGACAAGGGAGGATCACGTGATTATCAGGTACACTTGTCTACAGTCACATGGTGTTTTGGCTTGCATCGCACAAAGACGCAGAAATTACCCATCAAACATGGCCATTAATTGTCATCCACGACATACTGCCGTGCTGGCACCTTCGCCCAGCCACTCCTCGTCTCGGCGTCTCACGTCCAAAAGATCAGAATCGGGAACATGTGGGGCTGAAACGTGGGGTATCCGGCTATCCGTAGCAAGAGGACGAATGAGACGAGCTTTGGAGCTCTTGTCATTCTAGATGATGCAGGCGAGAGGAATAAATGGGCCAGAGAGGCATTTTTCCAATCATCAAGATGCAGGGGACATGGAGCAGCTATGCCTTGTCGAATTCCCTGCTCGTGGCCACATGAACAAGACACGACGCTCAAAAACAAGAGCCTAGAAAAAGTACAAAGACAAATTAATCAACTCGATCAAGAAATCCTCAAAAAGGCCAAGTCGGCATGCACCTACCCGGTGGCAACACCAGGTGACGTTGTAGCCGCAGCTCGGCGGCCGGAGAATCATGCAGCTCCGAGCTCAAGCCCGTCACCAAGCATGTGGCTTTTTTTATTGGGGGCGGTCAAGTCGAGAGGGCGTTCCTCATAGGGTCAGCTGCAATTCTAATGCCATCAGCCTCGGCCTTTTGCCCCTGCCACCGACTTTTTTTTTTTTTTGTTTCCTCATGCTTGATTATCTCTCCCTTGTGCTCAAAGCCCGTGCTTCAAGCCCTTTGATGCCTGTCGTCTTGTTGGCGCCTCTACCGCTCCCGCTTTTGCCTCGACCATGAATGGCCACTTCTCCGCTGTTGGCGATGGCGCCAATGACGGCAACTACGAGCATGGCGTCCAAGTCATTGACGAGGACAAGGAGTTTAAGCAAGTGTTTGCCCTTTATTGGCCCTGCTGCTGCTGCTGCTGCTGAAGAGGGTTTCCGTCGTCATTGTCGTTTTCTGACCGTTCACTGTCCATAGCCAAAATCTCAATGATTATCTCCACGTCACACACGTGGCCGAGGCTGGCTTCAATTACCATTTGATATCCGTATTTGGCTCCCAGTCAACGGGCAAGTCGACACTCCTCAACCACCTTTTTGGCACCGAGTTTTCCGTCATGTCGGAGACGGAGCGCCGCCAGACAACAAAGGGCATCTGGATGTCCAAGAACAAGCGCACCGAGAGCCACGGCGCCAAAATGGCGGATAATATCCTCGTCATGGATGTCGAGGGCACTGATGGTCGCGAGCGCGGCGAGGACCAGGACTTTGAGCGCAAGAGTGCCCTGTTTGCCCTGGCCACGAGTGAGGTGCTCATTGTCAATATTTGGGAGCACCAGGTTGGCCTCTACCAGGGCGCAAATATGGGTCTTCTCAAGACTGTCTTTGAAGTCAATCTGCAGCTCTTCCTCCGGGACAAACAGTATGTGACGCTTGCAGCTGTTGACGAGCTAGACTGACGTTGCTTGTCTCCCCTTTTTCTTTTTTCAAGATCCACGCCTAGGTCCCTACTCTTCTTCGTCATTCGAGACCATCTCGGGACCACGCCGCTCTCGAATCTCAGAACGACGCTGATTCAAGACTTGACAAAGATTTGGTCCACAATTTCCAAGCCGCAGGGCCTCGAAGCCTCGCGCATAGAAGACTACTTCGATTTTGCTTTTGCCGCGCTCCCCCACAAAATCCTTCAGGCAGACAAGTTTGAAAGCGAGGTGCAGAGGCTCGGTTCGAGATTTACAGCCGGCCACAGAGTAGGAGGGCCGGGAACACACGGCGACCAGGAGCTCGAAGGAGGTGTCTTGTTACCAGAATACCATCGCCGGATTCCTGCAGACGGACTGTCCATTTATGCCCAAGGCATCTGGGACCAGATTGTCAACAACAAGGATCTTGATTTGCCCACGCAACAGGAGCTGCTGGCACAGTTTCGATGCGACGAGATTTCGCGTGAAGTTCTTGCCGCATTTGATCTTGTCATTGCGCCACTCGAGGAGCAGCAGAACCAGGCTTTGAGTCTGGGCAAGTCTCTGGTGCTGGCCAATTTGGGTGTCTCGGGAAGTGGTGCGCGTGGCGAGTGCTTCAAGGCTTTTGAGTCGCAGGCCAGCCGCTACCACAAGGGCACCTATACGCGCAAGAGACAAGAGCTAGAAGCAAAGGTTGATGCTCGGCTCAAGACGGTCTATCAGGGACAGCTATCAGCAGCTCACAAGGCCGGCGTCTCCGCCTTTAGCGAGGCTGTGACCAACAAGGTCAAGGCTGGACAAAAGGCTGGAGGAGGCTACGAGTTTGCCGAAATTGTAGCACACGAGAAGGAAAAGACGGTGCAGCTGTTCAAGGCCGAGGTTGTGAGCCTGGAAATCAAGGGCGTCGGGTGGACAGACTTTGACGCGCAGATTCAGCTGTTTGAAGCCGAGCTGGACGAAGTCAGCGCCAAGCTGCGCAGAGAGGAAATGCGGCGACTAGCAACGCGGGTGGAGCGCTGGGTCAAGTCGCGGCTGGGCGATGCCGTTGGCCTCGAGTTCAACAAGCTGGGATCTGGGCGAGGTGGCTCTGGTGCACCGGAAAACGAGGAGAAGCCTGAAACAGAAAAGCAACTATGGGACCGCATCTGGAACGTCTTCACGGGCATAGTAAGCGATGCAGAAGGGCGCTTCACAGAGCGAGCCAAGAGCTTCGATGCTAGCGATGACGAAGTCGACGTGGGCACATGGCGATTGCGCCGCAAGAGTTGGGTTGGGTTGCGTGAAAAGATTGAAGAAGAAGTCATGGAGGGCAATATTCTACTCAAGCTGCGAGAAAACTTTGAGGATAAGTTCCGGTATGACGAGGCGGGCGTGCCCCGGATATGGCGGCCGACGGACGATATCGAGGGCATCTACACCAAGGCGCGCGAGTCGACGCTGACGTTGATTCCGCTGCTGTCGAGGTTTCGACTTTCAGAGTCGTATGCTCCACCAGACCTTGTCAGCTTTATTGGGCCACAACCAAGTGGAGTGGAGCTGGGCGACGAAGAAGACTTGACACCAATTGGCGGTGTCGACCATGATGAGGGGCAGAGCCTTGAGGACGAGATGACAGTGCTGAGCGAGGGCAAGCGGCAGGATCTTGTGGTACGCTTCAAGAAGACGGCCGATGGCGTTTATGTCGAGGCAAAGCGCAGTGCCATTGGCGGCGTGGCCCAGGTGCCGTGGTATTTTTACGGCTTGCTTTTAGCGCTTGGGTGGAATGAGATTTTTATGGGTAAGCAAGTCTTGATTTTCCTTTTCCTTTAAAAAAGAAGAAAGAAAGTGCTGATTTGGCTGACTGGTGGCAAATTGATCTGGGCAGTCTTGCGGAACCCATTCCTCTTTGTATTCCTGCTCATGTTTGCAGCCGGCACATATGTGGCGTACACGCTCAACCTGCTAGGCCCCATGATGCAAATGGGAAATGCAGCCGTCACCCAAGGCGTTGATATTGCCAAACAGCAGCTCCGCGACTTTATAGCCAACTCTGAAACGGCGAGACAGGCGCTGGCGGTGCCTGCTAGTAACAGCACGAGCAACGACATTGCCATGGACACGCTTACCCATCGGGGGAAACGACGGACAGAAGGCGCTGCGGCTGAAGACGATGAGATTTGACGTGCATGCACGTCAAGGAGGCAGGCTCGCGGACGTGTTTTTGTATGGAAAACCTTGTTGCCACCCAGTGTATCATGTATATTTGTTTAGCGAGTAGGATATAAGGTAATGTATAAGAGAGAAAACATGACCAAGCGGCCAGGGAGACTTTGTGTCTTCTATGGGAATTTTTAGATTGCATGCTTAAACTTTTGGCGCATCATGTAGTTACGGAGTGGTTGGCTGGAGCACTTGGAGGGGCTAAAAGGCCTCGAGTCCAGCACAAGTGCCGAACCAGGTGGTCAGCTCATTAGTCTCTTGTGTCTTGGTAGCCGGGATGAAAAAGTCTGTCATTCTAGTTACTGAGTCGTCGTCGTCATTATCGGGCGGCCAGTCGACTTTGATGGCGTCCTTTTTCTCCTCGAGCATGTCACGAGCAGTGGACCAGCTGAAGCGACACTCGGGGCCCCATCCAAAGACGGGGTGCATATTTTGCTTGAGCCATGAGACACAGCGGGCATCTGAGGGGTAGCCTGAGCCCCAAGCCGGCTCGTCAGAGACATGTTGCTCTAAAGGGGGGATGCGAGAGCGATAGAGCACATCGAGGGCAACGTCACGAGTCACCTTTGCGCAAACCGAGGCGGCGCTAACGCAAGGATAGAGGCTGTCTGCTTTCTTGGCAACGGTGATGCGGGCGGTGGGAAAGACTCGCTGGAGGCGGGCCTGATATGCAGCGGGCTGGCCAACTGTGTCGACAAAGATGTGCTCGACATTGATTCCCTGGGCGTAGATGGCGCGGATGAGGTCAACAGTGGCATCAAAGGCCTGCGAGTTGAGATTGTAGGGCGCAACAGAGCGCAGCATGCCGGCGGCAATGTCGCGGGCCGAGAGGGACGAGACAGCCCAGCCACACGAGGCGTGCAGGGCCGAGGACGGGTCGCAGAGCAGGCGGACGAGCGAGGCGCGAACGGCGGGAGAGAGAATCTTGGAGTCGTCGAAGCGGTGGTTGGCGTGGCGGAGCAGAGTGTCGGATTGGGCAATGGGGAGGAAAAAGGCGCCATAGACCATGGGGCCGAGCACGGGGCCGCGGCCGGCTTCGTCGATGCCAATGGCGCAGGGGGGGAGGGAAGAGGTGTCGTTGGGATCCGAGGGCGTGAGAAGGGCGGGGGGAATGGGAGAGAGGTGCAAGTAGGAAGAGCCGTTGACTATGGCATCAGGATGAATGGACGGAGGAATAAAATGTATTGACTCGGGCGGCGAGTCTGGGGCGACTGCTTCGGCGGCCATGGCGAGGAGTCAAGTTGCTGGGTAATGTCCAAGAGATGGGTGGTGAGGTGAAGTGACGATGGAAGACGCGTTGAAGCCTAAAAGGAAGATGCGCGACTTTGGGCGCCGAGTAGACTATACTTTGAACTTGCGGAGCTGCGCGGTTAAGAGATCCGTTCCCAGTACAACGGCTCTGGCGGGGCCGCTCGCGCAAGCACGTGCTCTTGCAGCAAGAGCCATGGCGCCAAGGTGAAGCGGAACTCTTTTGTCAGCAAGTCCCCACACTTACTGGGGGAAGGGGAAAAAATGCCCCAATGATTGGCAGTCCGCGTCCTTGCAAACACGTCAACAAGCGCGTCTTCTAAAGCCCGCTGTCGAGGCCCCGTATCTGCCCATCCCACGCCAGCGCATCCCTTGCACTCGCAGTCAGCTTGTCGGGCTCCATCATCGTCTGCAATGGCTCCGCGAGCAAAGCGCGGCGACACAGACGCGCCCCAGGCATTCCACGAACTGGGAGTCCGAGGCCGGTAAGGTTTTTTTTTCACACACCCCCTGTCGAGGAGAAGAAAATGCCGCTCGAGGCAGAGCAAGCAAGCTCCAGATGCTAATGTTTCAACCCTTGCGGCTGGCTACAGCAAAACGGGTGTGTCGCTGCCCGAAGGCGGTGAGCGCGACGAGCATGGCATGCAGCACCTCGACGGCATCTTTTCCCCCGCAGACGCGCGGCCCACCAATGGCGCTGCCGACTCGGAGGGCGAGGACATGGACATTGACTCGAGTGAGCTTGCTTGGGAGCTTGCCGCTCCAGGGTGGGGAGGAGCAGCGATTGCTGACGCACGGCACAGGTGCTGGGCCAGGCCCGTGGACCATGCTACAGAACCAGCGCAGCAGACTCTCCATTCCAAAGAGCCGGTCGCCCATCAAGACGAAGCTCAACTCGCCTGCGCGCCGCATGCCGCCTGCAGAGGCGCAGTCTGCGCAGCGGTCGGCTGCGTCTGACGACCAGCCGCTTAGTCGCAAACTCGACTTTGGCTCCAAGGCCAAGCCGGCAGCCAAGGACCCGCATGGAGTCAATGGCGCGGCCAGGGATAGTCGGCGGGAGGCGGACCAAGACGCTCATGTTGAGGTGAGCGGCATGGAGGAGGAGTCGTTGTTTCTTGTCGACGCCAGCACCGAAAACCTGGATCAGAGCACGGGCCGGGTCGAGGTGCCGAAAAGAGGTGGTATGGAAGAGGAGGAGGAGGAAGAGGAGGATGAGGATGTAGTTGTGCCTGCTCCGCGCCGCAGAGGCCGGCCGCGCAAGAATCCCGAGCCAGCACCAAAGGCAAAGCCGGAGACAGAGACGGTGCCGAAAAAGAGACCGACAGCACAGAGCTCGGGCGGCAGCAGCAATAACCAGAGCCGGCCCGAAGCAAGGCTGCAAGACCAAGACGAGGAGGAGCCGAGACAAGCCAAGCGCAAACGCACCCAGGAAGCTTCTCAAGAGGCTCCCAAGGCAGCTCCGCAACCTGCTCGCAAGCGAGTTTCCCAAGAGGCTCCTAAAGCTGCTGTTCGAGAGGCCCCCAAGCCCTCTGCCCGGGAGACTTCCAAACAAGTTGCCCGAGAGGCTCCCAAACCCGCTGCCCGAGAGGCCCCCAAACAAGTTGCCCGAGCAGCTTCTCCAGCGACTACAGCGTCGGCGGCTTCATCCTCGTCTCCTCCTCCTCAGCCCTCGCCAAAAAGGGCTCAAGCACCAGCAACCGGCAAGCCTCAGGCGAGACCGCGAGGCCGCCCCGCAAGCAGAGCCCAGCCCCGGCCCGACGAGGCAAACAACAACAACGACGACGACGACGACGACGAACGCGAATCCTCCTTTACCCAGCTTCAGCGCGGGCCGCCCATGCCCAAGTCTCGCGGCCTCGTCTCGCTGCGCCGCAACCCCGACGCCATGACGCAGACGCGCTCGGGCAGACACTCGTTCCGCCCCCTCGACTACTGGCGCGGCGAAGTCATTGTGCGCCAAGACGAGCAGCGCAGCGACATGTTCCACTCTGACGCCTTTGTCCTGCCCTCGGTCAAGGAAATCGTGCGCGTGCCGCCCGACGCCCCTCCGGCCAAGCGCTCCGCCGGCGGCGCCGCCTCGAGCAAGCCCTCGCGCAAGCCCAAGCCGGCGGCGGCGCGCCAGACGCCCGAGCTGGAGGACTGGGAGATTGACCCGGGCACCGTGACGGGCGAGGTTGTCGTCTGGGAGCCCGAGCACGAGGCGCACCCGCCCGCCGACGACGAGCCGGTCCAGGTCATGGATGATCGCATCGCCATTGCCGCTAACGCTATTCGCACGTCGGACATTAAAGACGCCACCTTTCGCTTTGCCAAGACGCTGACGACGCCCTTTATGGGCGCGGGTGTGGTGGATTTGCCGCCGAGTAGCGAGAAGCGGCCCAAGAACTCGCGCAAGATGCACATGGTGTTTTTTGTCCACCTGGGCAAAGTGCTCGTCACCATTAACGATGCCCAGTTTCGCATCTCTGCTGGCGGCACCTGGTTTGTCCCTCGTGGTATGTCTTTTTGCTCTCTCTCCTCTCCATCATCTCTCTCTCCTCTCCATCATCTCTCTCTCTGTCCAACTACTCACCCTCTACAGGCAACTACTATAGCGTCACAAACGACTACGACGTCCCCGCCCGCATCTTCTTTGCCCAGGCCTGCGAAGCCCAAGCCTCGCCCCAAGCCTCGGCGCAAGACTCTCAACTCGCCCCCGACGACTCCCAACTCTCGGTGCCCCAATCTTAAAAAAAAACAGATGCTACATTCCTCTCAAACTCGGCTTTTTCTCTCCTACCTTGTCCCAATGGCGGTTCTCTTCCATACACGCTCTCCCCCCCTTGGAAAAAAATTACCCTCGCTAGGTCAACACAGACAAGACGGAATCAAAGGAGCCAAAAAAAAAAAAGAGTTGTAAAAATCGCAACTGCAAAGAAGCCCTTTTGAGATTGAAGCGGGGCGTGGAATCCCAACCGGGGGAAAAAAGACGATACATATGGGGAACAAGGCTACCCTACAAGATGGTCAATCCAGGGCGTCAAACCCCAAAAAAATGAGAAGAATACGACTTTGGGAGCCAAGATGGGCCCCCTTCAAGGTCAAATCAGGGCGTAAAATAGGCACGTGTTTTCGTTTGTTCGTTTCTTTCCTCCCCTCTTTTTTTTTTTTTTATAAAAAAAGAAAAAAAGACAAGGGCAAACTGCTGGTTTAAATACTCCTTGTTTGTTTTTTCCCCCTTAATTCAGCGTGGTTACTGCGCGTCGTGTTGGACTCTAGCTTGACATGACCACGTGTAGTGTAGGAGATACACTGTAGTAAAGAGTAGTAGTTGAAAACCATCAAGCTCGTTCCAAGACTTCTTGCCGCCATTTGAGCTTGGGTTTTAGTAGACATTGAGCAAAGGACCCTAGTTGTATCAAACACAATACATAAGCCAATAGCATCTATACATGATGTGCAATGGTATATGTGCTTCTCAAGAAAACTCCATGATATATATACACACAAGCATATTCACCTAGTCCGTGCCAAGCTTCACACGCTTCCGCGGCGCAATTACATTTTCCAGCGCGTCAATCTTCCACTGCGACGAGCCCATCTGTTGCAACAAAAAGGTGATGCGCGCTCTAATCTCGTGCGCCGACGTTGGCAGCTTGGCAAGCTGTACAAGCTCTCTCTCAATCCTGTGAAGCCTTTTGCTCTCATAGGCTGCCTGTTCCTCCAGCGCAGCGAGATCCATCATTCTGCACAATGCGTCGTCGTCCATTAGCATATCAAAGGCCTTGCGAAACACTGGCTTGCCTGGGTGAATTTTATCGGGGCGTCCCATGACCGTCGTCAGAGTAATGAGTTCAGCGTCTGCTAGAGCTTTCAGTGCTGCTTCGCCATTGGCCGCAGAGGGCTTCATGGACTTAGTAAAAGATGGCGCTAGCACGATATCGTTGTAGCTCAGCGATGTCGTGTTCGAGAGGTGCTTGACAAGAGTCCAGACCTGCGGCATAGACCACTTCTTGTCTTGGTTGTTTATCCCGGGCTGGAGAAACATCTTGAAAATGTCGGTTGCGCTTTCCCTGACAATCTCGTACATGGCCACGCGTGGGTCCTGTCCAGCCTTGAGGCGTCGAGCTAGAAACTCCAGGTCTGTTAGTCGTCCACCCAGCATTGAGACACACTGATCGATAGTGTCAAGAACCAAATCCTGCTTTTCGCCTTGTAGGCTGTCGCCGAGTCTGCTAAGGACAAACTCTTTGGCCACGCTTGGTTCCATGTCTCCCAAAGAAATGGTTCGAAAGACTCTGTTGGGCATGGCTTTGGACAAGGGCTTCGAGTAGGCATTGTCGCTCGTGAGAATGACAACGTGAGCAACATTGTTCTGCACCAGTGAAGACGCCCATTCTGCAATTTTATCATATACAATCATCTTTTCATCATTCTTGTGCAAGAAGTTGTCGATAACAATGACGGGTCTCCGCTCAGTGTGTGCCTCCAAAAAGGCATCTTCTGAGAGGTTGGCGTCCTTGTCCTTCTTGGACCGGCCAGCCAGTGCCACTTCCTTGAGCGCCGTGGCCGTTGTTTGCAATATCTGGTTCATTTGCGACTCGAGTGTCTCGGAGAAGCCCGCCTTGACACCAGTTGTGCTCTGAAGAGCCAGATCAATCATGCTGCTTATGCTGTTTGCCCATGAAAAGACTGGCCGGTATCCCACAGCGCTGGCCAGTTTCTTGATGATTCCAGCCTCGCCGCTAGCTTCCACAATCGGTTTACAGTCGACGAGGAGGACATTCTGGCGTCCTGCCAGCGACTGGTCCATGACTGTTTCGACTTTACCCGACCCTCGGGGCCCAGTGACGACAATAAAGGTGTCAGAGGCTCCATCGAGCCAGCCCTGCAACTTTTCAATGACATCGCGACGGTGTTGCCATAGATTGCTCATGTCATATCGCTGTTCTCTGCTGCTGCTAAAAGAGAAATTGCCCGTCTGTGACACGAGCCATTTGTACATGCCAGACTCGGTAAAGCGAAGTGATTGCTGGACATGAATCTTGACAAACGCCTTGCGGATCGGATCAAATATTATGACGGAAAAGCCAGCCAGCAGGGCAGCCAGGATGGGAATGACGATTCGTGGGTGGTTTGCAAACCAGTTCCAGATGCTATGAGGCTTGACACGCTTCAAATAGGATAGGCGCAGCACGGTGCCATCCTTGCCTCCACCCAGGGATTCCGTCACTACGAAGCCGTGAACGCAGTTGTGTGCCATGATGGCGCTGCGTACGCTTGAAAATCCAATCTTGGCATGTCTGGGTGTCTCCTTGGAGTCCCACGGCTGTGGTATGATGTCAGTAATCTTGCCATAGCGGCGAAACAGACTATAAAGTGTCTCTTCTGATAGCTCTGCGGGAGTACGTTCCGGTTCAGTAGGCACAAAGTCGACCCTGAGCAAAGGCGAGGGGAAGCGGTACAGGTCCTCGAGCCAGGGCGTACCACGGACCAAGCGAGCCTTGATATCGCGAAAGGGGTTGAACCACGGCTTCAGGGGATGCTGCTCTAGCTTGTGGAGCAGAGTTTCTACCAAGAGTTAAAGATTGTACTCGGTGGCTCCAGCGTGGGCTAAATACCTTCAATTTCAGATGGGCTTATGCTTGCATCGTGTTGAATCTTAACAAAGGCGCCTCCGTCCTTGATGCGGGGCATTATCTCCATCACTTTGAGCGGGATCCCATCGGGAATTGCTCTCTTGACGAGGCGAACAGGATCAAAGATGCCAAGTAAAGCCTTGTCCAAGTGTTCAAAGAGGTGCGTGTCTGTCTTGTAGGGCAGGCGAAGCACAGCATTGAGCTTTACTGGCAAAATATCTAAAGGCCAAAAGCAACATCAGCCACCATACGAGCTTTCTGACTGCTGGCACGGAGCAACTGACTGTCAAAGAAGAGCAATGATTGCTTGGGCTCAACATCGAAATGGCCCGTTTCCTTTTCCTTTGCATCTGGCAGTGTGCTCTTCCAAGCTTGCTGGGCCAATTGTCGAGTGCAGCGACGCCGCAGACTGGAAGCGCGCAGGGCTCTAAAGCGAGTCATGGTGAAAGTCTGCTGCGGGTACAATCGTGGAGCTGTTGTGCCGCCTCACATTTTTTGCATCGTGGTTTTTAAATTTCTGCAGGCTGGCAGCTTCAAGGCAAGCGCTGGGGTACATGAGCATCCGTACCTCCAAAGCTCTCTCCTGTGGCTCCTGTGGCTCACTCATCTTCGGCTGCCGGCCAAGCTATTCGCCCGGCGCTATAATTTCACGTCACTGCGGCAAGCGATTCGCCAGCCAACTTTGACCACTTTACCTACATAGCTTTCCAAGTCGGCTTTTTTTTCTACTCCTCCAGAGAGCGAGCTGTCTGCCGCATCCTCGACATGGGCTGGCTTTGGACATCACCTCCACCGCCCCCCACCGACCCCAAGCCGCCGCCGCCACCAGCCAACGTACCCAAGGGCAACTTGGAAAACATCAATGACACAGACAGCGCGATTGAACAATTTTTCGACTTCACTCCAGGGCGCCCCGCCAAGCCTTCGACTTCAAATCAAGCGTCTTCTTCGCCAAACAGTGATGTCATTTCCTCGTCAGGACCTCTACACCCCGTCGCCGAGGCTATTCTCCCTTCCAGAATGTCGTGCCGTCAAGCCTTTGACTATGCCTTTTCTTGCAACCGCGCCCCCAGCCAGTTCAACGCTGTATATCGCTACGGTTCCGTGCGAGAATGCTCCCATCTATGGGATAACTTTTGGTTCTGCATGCGCACAAGGACGGCTTCACCAGAGCTCAAGGCCAACATGATACGTCACCGGTTCCGTGAGATAGAGCGCGAAAAGTACGGCCCGGGAAAGCCAAGTAGCGAGGACATATGGCAATCTCGCGATGAAATGGTTGAGCCAGGATCAGTCTTTGATCATCCCATCCCCGATCCTGCTGCTATAGGTGATGAAGAGTGGCACCGGATGGAGACGGAAAGAAGACGGCTTATAAGGCAGAACCTGGGCTTTGAGGATTGAAATGTACACATAACTCGACATGAGTCTGCTTACAGCTAGCAATAACCAACACAAAACACTGCGAGGACCTTTCATTCTAGCCTTTATAATTATTAGTCAATTGGATCACCAAACAACTCTACATTATGTAATTTGTTATAGGCTACAAATTGTGTGTCCCTCTCTTTCCACCGTCTTGGTTTTGTCCCACCTACCTATGGTTGGCTGATGATTGATATTAGTTTGCCGAATCATACGAGACCACCCGAGCTTCGCACAGCTAGCACTTCGAGGTTGTAGCTGCTCCTCCTTTGGAGAGGTTAATGGCGCCATCTTAGTGCCTTATTCCACTTCACTTGTTCCTCTATGTTGAAAAATTTCCGTCATATTTTTAGAATTAGCTTCCTTTCCATATATATAGACTACTTTTTCGCCTTTTTGTTGTTTACATTTTCAAAAAAAGGGGGGCCGCTATTCGGCGCTCACGCCAGGCTATTTGGCACTCAAAAATTGTGTCAAGTAGAACTAGGTTGTGGCGCAGGTCCAATGCCGCAAATTTTATATAGGCATATTTGAATCATCGTGAGCATCGTTATCAATCGGTGTATTAGAGCGCTGCCACGCCCGCGGCATCTCGGTGCCTAGCTTATACGAATCGCTATGCCTCCGCAAATACGATGGCCCACGATCCGTCGAAATAGCTGCTAGAGCCGTTGAGGCGGGGGGGGGGG